>JASDQU010014393.1:225871-236194 GCA_032191745.1 Picea mariana
GGAGTTTGTTTGTCAGTTCTATTCTAATTATAATTTTTTTTTAAAGTGGGAGCAATAGGGTTCTCTGTTTTTCTTATATTAATTGACAAGATCATATACACTCCTTGTCGTGATGGTCATGGATCTGGCTTAAGATCTAAAACGTTAACCATATAAATTTGTTTAGTCTGAACTTTTCCAGAACTTCTAATAAAATAATCATGTTGAAGAAGAAGGGTGATTAAAGCATATCACTTAGACATGGAATGTCTAAACCCCAAACTAAATTAAATAATATTATAGGTGTAGATATATATTAATTAATAAGCATTTAAACAGATTAAAAATAAATTCAAACAAAAAGATAAAACTTAAAATAAGAAAAAGTTATTAACAGTCTTAAAGATTATTTATGTGGTGTTGTAGTTTAAGTGGTGTTGAAGGTTGTTGGAAACGGTGACAATGAATTCATCATGACTACGATTTCAGATTTTATAATCAGGCATTGGTTATAACCAATACTATCAAGTTAGAATATGGATGATATTACATTTAATAATCAGTTTTTAATGTACATTGCTATAAATTGATGTATGTCCGTAAAGGCATAGAGAGTGAGGAGTGTGAGCCTGCTGTAATCTTCATTAGCTGAATAATAAAACAATCGATACCTATTCTTGATGGGCGTAGCCCAACGTTTGGGTGAACCACGTAAATGACTGTGTTTCTTGTCTACATTTTTATTGATTGTCTTTTGTTAATTTGTGTTTCCGCATTTGAAAATTATAACAAGTGGTATCAGAGCTGAGAAGACCGCAGACGGGAAGAAGTCGCTCGCTCGAAGAGGCCGCGTTGAAATCGTTGTGTTGGAGGGTTGCTTTGTGTTGAAAGAGGGTCCCGCAGAAGGGAGCGCTGTCTTTTGCATCAGCGCTGGGGGTTCTTCATGTAGGGAGCGCTGTGTTAGATAAGGAGAGCGCCGAGTTAACAAAACAACGCCCCCTACTCGCAGGATTCACCTGGATGATTAACAAGTAAGCACAGATTAAATTTTTTTTAAAAGGATGCCATTGGCATATGTTTTTTTTAAAAAAGGTTCAAGGACATGTGGATGTTTATAATTAAATATGATATGTAAAGGTGGAGGAGTGTTTTTCAATTAAAAAGTTTCAAGTCAGGTTGGTGCTTATGTTAAAGGTTTATTATATTTGGTTTTAAATATAATATGAAAAACTGGGGAATAAGGTGGGGTGAATTTTATTTATTAGTTGGTGTTTATGTTAAAAGTTTATTATATTTGGTTTTAAATATAATATGAAAAAGGGTGGAGGAATAAGGTGGGGTGAATTTTTTTTTTTTTTATTAAAAGGTGGGGTTAAAAAGGTTTTGTATTAAATCTTTTATTAAATTTTATGGAATTTAAACTATTATTCCTCTCACATAATTTTTGAAAGGGTCTTGGTCATTACAAGCAGCGGTGTTTGTTTTGTATGTTTTTTCTAATGAAAAAGATGCAGAGTGTCAAATTCGAAATTGAAAAGTTTAATGGCAAGAACAATTTCGAGATGTGGAAGGTTAAGATGCACGATTTGTTTGTGCAACAAGGCGTGGTGAAGGCATTTTTTAGAAAAGTGAAACAACCCGCACCCATAACAGACAATGACTGGGATGAGATGGATGTGAGAGCACTGAGTGCCATACGCTTGTGTTTGGTTGACGGTGTATTGTTCAGCATTGTTTAGAGAAGACATCAGCCGGTTTGTGGTCAAAGCTGGAAAGTCTGTACATGACGAAATCCTTGACAAACAAGTTCTTCCTAAAAAGGAAATTGTACAGGTTGCGCATGAAGGAAGGTATGAAAACAGCCGATCATCTAAAAACTTTCAATACTCTTCTAGTCCAGTTAGATAGCATGGGAGTGAAATTCAAATCCGAAGACAAGGCAATTACATTATTGTGTTCTTTGTCTGCGTCATGGGATCATTTCATTACTTCTATTAGTTTTAGTTCGACAGAAAGTATTGAGTTGGATGATATTGTTGGAGCTTTATTGTCTGAGGAAACAAGGAAGAAATCCAATCTAGAAACCTCTACATCTGAGGCAGACTAAAAGAAAGAGGACGTGGTCAGAGGGAATTCTCTCAGTCAATTCGAAGGGCAGAAAGAGCAAGCTCAAGTGTTGGTTTTGTGGCAAATATGGACACCTAAAGAAGGATTGTTGGAAGCGACAACAAGCCTCCAAAGAATACCCCTCAAAAGAGACAAACGAAGCAAGCACAACTGAAACAGGTTCAGCAACTGGTTAAGCTATAGATGATGAAGTTTTATCAATTAGTACTGGTTCACGTCATGATCAACAATGATTATTAGATTCTAGTGCTTCAAACCACATGTGTCTTCATAGAAACTAGTTTATTACTTACCAATCTATAGATGATGGAGTAGTTTACATGGGAAATGATATTTCATTTAAAGTTGTGAGAATTGGTAGCATCCGAATTAAAATGTTTGATGGAACTGTTAAAATACTAACTGATGTAAGACATGTACCTGATCTTAGGAAGAACCTAATCTCTTTGGGAGTCTTAGACATAGGAGGTTATAAGACTATTTTTCAAGGTGGAGGTATGAAGGTCTACAAAGGAATTCTATTGGTTATGAAAGCAAATAACATTGGTAACCTATTTCTGTTGGAAGGAAGGACTAAATCAGATCATGCGACAACGATATCTGAGAACGACATTGATCCTGTTTGACTGTGGTATCAACAGTTGGGTCATATGAGCGAACAAGGATTGAAGGTATTACCTGATCGCAAGTTACTTCCTAGTCTAAAGTCTTTAAAGTTAAATTTCTGCAAGCACCGTATTTATGGAAAACAGAATAAGTAGAGATTTAAAACTGGAAGACACACCAGTGAAGGAATCCTAGAATATATCCCTTCTGATGTTTGGGGACCATGATCCAAGTGGATATCGGTGGCCACCCACCTTCTCCAACTGGCACAAAACATGTTTTTGGCAATTTTGGTAATTTACTATTTTTAATAGTTTTTAACTTTTGGGGCCATTTTGAGGCCCTAAACGATGTTTTTTGAGAAAACAGGGAGCAACATGGATCATAGATCATGTTTCTCACCCAAAATTTGTATTTCTTGGATAGATATTTCCAACGAGCTATTGAGCGCCCCAAACGGAGATCGTATGCAAAAGTTACACCCCTGGGAAGTTGACGTATCAACTACCCCCATTGGGGCCCACAAACCTTTTAGCTTTTCATCTTCTGGGGTTAGGGTTTTGGATTTTACTTTTATTAAAAAGGCCCTTAGAGCCTCATTGTAATAATCATCTTCTTGCGAATGCGAGTAGCCACCACATCTCTTCTCAGAGATAAGCTACCACCATTCTAGTGAGTCTTTCACTCTGTACTTTTACAGTCTTTGTACATTTATTTCATTAATAGAAATCGTGTATTACTGTATATCTATGACTCTTGTTATATTTCCGCTATATCTCTGTTATATTGTTGTCTCTCTTGCAATATATCTGTGCATTTATTTATTATATCTCTGATCTCATTTCGTGCTGAAAATAATCCGGATCAGTGGTCTGAGAGTAGGCTGCTCTTGATCATTTTTTAGTGCATGTCCCCGACGAGGTCCGAGTATAGAAAGTTGGGTCTCGAGCTTGTCTCTCTTCAGGACAATCAATCTTGCACACCCAAGAAACCCTCAATTGTGGAAGAAAATTAAAATGACGGAGCAGACGATCCTATCAATCTGTTGCTTGAGCAATCTTTCACGCGAAAGAGGGACGAAATGATGGAGAATTTTTTCCACATCCTTCAATGCCTCCTGATAGCATCAGGCGTATCTTCATCAAGCGGCCACTTTGGAGGCACCTCGCCTTTCAAGGTATAGTTTAATTTTGATATTCCTGTATTTGAAGGTCAAATAGATGCAGATGCCCTAGATAAATGGTTAAATCTGCTAGAAGGTTATTTCTCTGTTCGTAATTTTTTCGACAAGGAAAATATCACCTTTGCACTCCTTAAGGCTCTCCCCCATGTAAAACATTTGTGGGAAACTTACTGGGAGCATAATTCCACAGCGGAGTCTGGAATATATGGGGTCGATCCCACTTGGGATTTTTTTGTGGATGCGGTAAAGGAACAATATTACCCTGTTTGAAACTATGAGGACCAATACATGAGATGGACCACACTGCGACAAGAGAGGGGCCAAGCAGTTCCGGAGTTCACCA
The DNA here is from genome assembly GCA_032191745.1 of Picea mariana. Classification (NCBI taxonomy): domain Eukaryota; kingdom Viridiplantae; phylum Streptophyta; class Pinopsida; order Pinales; family Pinaceae; genus Picea; species Picea mariana. The sequence continues at coordinate 230,110 of JASDQU010014393.1, forward strand.
ATACCTTCCATACCTTGCGCACCAAGCTAGGTATCAAAGACTCCGAACGACATTTGGTTCTGAAATACTGTGGGGATCTACATAGATACATCCAAACTGAAATGGAGTTTTTGGACATCTCATCACTTGGTGTTGCCTATCAATATGCTGTTAAAATCGAGCAGAAATTTAAGCACCGGAACAAATGGGAGTTAGGGTCTGCAAATCGACAACAACCAAAGTATGAAAAAGACATCCCTAACAAGCAGTCTCCTGAAAACCAGTCCAAGCCACAGGAAAAGAAGGGTCATGGGAGGACAAAGAAGGACACTGGAAAATTGTGCAATTTCCACAAAATCCCCTGGCACAACACCGATGAATGTCGCTCAAAACAGTCATTGGTGGTTGAGATCAAAGATAAGGATCCAAACCCTGATTCAGACTCTGATTCTGAAAATACTGGTAAAGGACAGATCATCGATGCAGACCCCACTGCTATTGTCGCGACCGCAACAATTCAACCAGAAGAACCAACAGATTCAGAAGAGGGGGAGCGCCTTTTTCATTCACAGATGTGGGTGAAGGGGACCCTGCTGCATTTTATTGTTGATAGCAGAAGCCAAAAGAACCTCATCTCAGCAGAGGTCATCAAACAGTTGGGATTGTCGACAACACCACACCCGTAACCATACAACATCAGGTGGCTTCGCCAAGGATGAGATCTTTGTGTCAACGAGCAGTGTCGATTGTCATACGGAATCCAACCCTTCAAGGATGAGGTATTATGTGATGTTGCCCCACTGGATGTCTGTGATGTTCTCTTGGGCTAGCCATATATGTGGAAAAGCCATGATATCTATGAGTCTCGACCCCGTAGTTTCATTATTACTTTGGGGGGTCATCTCTACAGGATACTAGAGGTAGTTCCAACTACTGCCCCACCTAAACAGTGCCGCAAGGTAGTATCTCATACTACAAAATTCATCTTCTCCACAATTTGTTCAAAAGGGGAACAAAAGGATACTGCAACCACTACAACCTCGGCCCAAGCACCTTCTTTCCACCAGAAGCAGGTCGACAAGGTTGCAACAAAGCACAAAGATTCCTTCTGCACACAGTCATCTCATGTAGCCAGACTAATTAAAAAGGCCCAACCCTTCCAGCCACAGGTTCATGATGACCTTCAACAAACCAAGCAGCACGACGGTTCCAACAAGGCAAGCAACTCACCAAGATTCAGATTCAGCAATTGCTTTCCCCTCTGCCCTGGGAACTCAACGCAATGGAGACCATTGCTTCCTAAGGATGGAGGATTGATACAAGTGGATATCGGTGGCCACCCACCTTCTCCAACTGGCCCAAAACATGTTTTTGGCAATTTTGGTAATTTACTATTTTTAGCAGATTTTAACTTCCGGGGCCATTTTGAGGCCCTAAACGATGTTTTTTGAGAAAACGGGGAGCAACATGGTTTGTAGATCGATGTTTCTCACCCAAAAGTTGTAGCTCTCGAATAGATCTTTCCAACGAGCTATTGAGCACCCCAAACGAAAATCGTATACAAAAGTTACACCCATGGGAAGTTGACATATCAACTATCCCCATCGGGGCCCACAAAAGTTTTGGCTTTTCATCTTTCGGGGTTAGGGTTTTGGATTTTACTTTTGTTAAAAAGACCCTTAGAGCCTCACTGTAATAATCATCTTTTTGCGAATGCGAGTAGCTGCCACATCTCTTCTAAGAGATAAGCTACCACCATTCTAGCGAGTCTTTCACTCTGTACTTTTACAGTCTCTGTACATTTATTTCATTAATAGAAATCATGTATTACTGTATATCTGTGACTCTTGTTATATTTCCACTATATCTCTGTTATATTGTTGTCTCTCTTGCAATATCTCTGTGCATTTATTTATTATATCTCCGATCTCATTTCGTGCCGAAAATAATCTGGATCAGACCATCCCCTACTATTTCATATGGAGGATCATCATATTTTGTAACTTTTATAGATGATTTCTCTAGGAAGGTGTGGATCTATATGTTAAAGAGTAACGCTTATGTATTTATAGTTTTCAAGCAGTTTAGAGCTTTAGTGGAAAAGAGCATTGGTAGATCCATTAAATGTTTAAGAACAGATAATGGTGGTGAATTTATGTCAATGGAGTTTGAGAATTATTGCAAGGAATTTGGGATCGATAGGCATAAAACCATTGTCTATACTCCTCAGCAAAATGGAGTTGTTGAACGCATGAACATGACTCTTCTAGAGAGAGCAAAAAGTATACTTAGTAACGCCAATTTGCAGCAGGAACTATGGGAAGAAGCAGTAACTACAGCTTTTTATCTGGAGAATTGATCACCATTAACAATAATAGAATGCAAAATTCCTGAAGAGGTATGGACAAGTCACCCTTGTAATTATTCTAATCTTAAAATTTTTGGTTGTGATGCCTATGTTCTAATTCTGAAACATCAACGTTCTAAATTAGATCCAAAGTAAAAAAGGATTATCTTTGTTGGATATGGTGATGGTATTAAGGGGCATAGGTTGTGCGATCCTACTGCCCACACGATCACCATTAATAGAGATGTAATATTTGATGAATCATCTCTCATCAAATAAAATGTAGATGTTCAAATGAAACAGGAAAAAGCACCAAAGTATCAACAAATTCAGTTTGAAACTAATGAAGGTGAACATGAACAAGTTTTAGAAGATGTTCAAGAAGAATCTCCTGCAACAGAGGAAGACATGGTTGATGAAGACAGTCAACAGAATGTGGATGAGCCACAAACTTCCTTAAGGAGGTCTACACGGGTCAGCCTTCCTCTAAGAAGGTATGATGATTTCGTTTCATCAGTTTCTTTAAGTACTAATGATGATGAACCTTTGTGCTATTAGGAAGCTGTGAAGGGTTCAAACAATGATAAATGGAAAGAAGCGATGAATGATGAAATGAAAGCATTAGATAGGAATGCTACATGGGACCTGGTAGAGCTTCCAAAAGACAGGAAAACTATAGGTTGCAAGTGGGTCTACAAGCTCAAGAAAGGTGTTGATGATAAGGTGGAAAGGTACAAAGCAAGGTTGGTTGCAAAAGGGTATTCTCAGAAAGAAGGTATTGACTTTCATGAGATTTTTTCACCAGTTGTAAAGATTGTTTCAATTCGAATTTTGTTAGCATTAGTTGCATTGTTTGATTTGGAATTGGAGAAACTAGATGTTAAAACTGCTTTCTTACATGGAGATCTGGATGAGGAAATTTACATGGAACAACCGGAAGGATTCGTTCAGAATCGCAGCAAGAAGTTTGTTTGCAGACTCAAGAAATCATTGTATGGTCTGAGGCAGTCGCCTAGACAATGGTACAAGAAATTTGACTCTTTCATGGTGAGCCAGAATTATACAAGGAGTGAGTATGATCATTGTGTCTACTTTAAGAAATTGAATAATGACATATTCATTATCTTAGTATTGTATGTTGATGATATGATTTTACCAAGAAAAAACATAACTGAGATCAACAGGTTAAAGGCTCAAATGGCTAGGACGTTCGATATGAAAGATCTACGAGCAGAAAAACAGATTTTGGGCATGGAGATATTTAGAGATAAGAGGAATGGTAAGATTTGGTTGTCACAACAGAAGTATGTTGAGAAGATACTTTTGAGTTTTGGTATGAACGATGTGAAACCAGTTTTAGTCCCTTTGGCTTCCCATTTTAAGCTTTCTTCAAGTTTATGTCCTAGTACAAAAGAAGAAAATGAATATATGTCTTGAATACCATATGCTAATGCAGTAGGAAGTACATTTCACATGCAGTTGGGGTTGTCAGCAGGTTTATGGCAAATCCAGGTAAAGAGCATTGAGCAACAGTGAAATGGGTGCTTCGGTATCTGAGGGTTACAAGTCATTTCTGTATCACCTATAACAGTAGTCATGAGTTAGTCTGTGGATATGTTGATTCTGATTTTCTAGGTGATCTGGACAAGAGAAGGTCGACTTAAGGGTATGTCTTTACTCTTGCAGGTGGAGCTATTAGTTGAATGTCAAAGCTACAGAACATTGTTGCTTTATCCACTACAGAAGTAGAATATGTAGTTGTTTCACATGCTTGCAAAGAGGCAATTTGGTTGAAAAGTTTGTTTGGTGAGTTTGAAAGGATGGAGGACAAAGTAAAGTTACTTTGTGACAGTGAGAGTGCTATTCAAAACATATACCTATCAAGTACCATTTTGTAAGGGAGGTCATAGATGAAGGTGGAGTCTCTCTTGAGAAAGTGCATACAAAAGAGAACTGCACAGACATGTTCACAAAACCAGTACTGTTAGAGAAGCTACGATGGTGCTTGGCTTCTATTGGTTTGCAGAAAAGGTGATGAACAGAAGCAGGAGCAAGGTATCAGGTTAATTGTTGTCAAGGTGGAGATTGTTGGAAACGGTGACAACAAATTCATCCATGAATAGGATTTCAGATCCTATAATCTGGCGTTGGTTGTAGCCAATACGACCAAGTTAGAATATGGATGAAATTACATTTAATAATCAGTTTCTAATGTACATTGCTATAAATTGATGTATGCTCGTAGAGGCTAAGAGAGTGAGGAGTGTGAGCCTGCTGTAATCTCAATTAGCTGAATAATAAGACAACCAATACCTATACTTGGTGGATGTAGCCCAACTTTTGGGTGAACCAAGTTTCTTGTCTGCATTCTTATTGATTGTCTTATGTTAATTTGTATTTCAGCATTTGCAAATTATAACAAAGGTCACATGTCAATAAACAATATATAACAAAAAATGATACTTCTAAATAAAACTGAAATAAAAAATTTAAAATCCTTAATCTATTTAAAATAATAATAATCTAATTTTAAAATCACCAAAAAACCAAACACAAAAAAATTACAAATCTGAATAAAAATATATACCCAAATTTATCCAAAATCCCCCATGCTTTTTTGAAATAACAACGCAACACTTATCCTATCAAATCTGTACAAATTGTCTCAAATAGAATAGGCCAGTAAAGCTTAAGAACGTAAGAAGTGGCTTACAATTGCCCAAGTCTGTGGAAATTTATTACCAGCAGCTTTTACCTTAGGGTAAGAGCCTCTGACTACTTCTTCATCCTTATGTGATAATTCAGGACACATAAAGCGTATGTCAGGACAGAAGTTGTGACCATAAAATGATTTTAATACATTTGGGTGCACTTAAAAAATGATTATAAGATGTATATTTCTTCATCCCATAGGGGTCATGATTGGAGATACTATTCTCATGAATATGTTCATTATTTGGTTTGAATATAAAATCTAAAATCGTTTTTAAACTTAAGCAGTACAAGCAATGTATATTTTTTCAAATAATTCACTGCATCCATCTCCGTCTTGAATTCCATCCTCTTCCTATCTGAAARACGAGTGTTCTTCGATCCTAGCTAGTTCCCGCCCGAGAGAAGTGTCGAAAGTARTAGTTCCCGCCCGAGACAACGKATAAAAGATAAGCCCTCTGTCAAGTCCTTAGTACCCCTACGTTCTTTTTTTCTCACTTTTGTAGACTACAGTTAATTCCAGTCTAAACAAATGTATATATTTGGTTCTACGTTTTTCTGGTTCCTCTTCAATGCTTTCTTATTCTTCTACGTAGAAGTTGTTGGCTCTTCTGAGCACAATAGACTTTGGGGCACTTCATATCAACTTAGAAATATTAGTATGTATCTTCTGAAAATGATAAGCTTTTGGTCGCTCCGATTCGCTCCAGATGAAGTTAGGAATATTAGTTTTGATAGTTGTTTTTTCACTATCAGCGTCACGAAGCACGTTTGATGTGATTGCGAACAAGTTCTTATTACAGTCAGAACTTTGAAGTGCAATGGTTTTGTTTGCTATTGAAAATTTTCCCCTTTCTCAGTTCAGGGCATGTAGATTTAACCGGGTTTTATAGTAATTTGTACGATGATTATATCACTTCACCTGTTGTGATAGTTGGCATAGACTTTGAGTCCGTGGATCCATCTAAATTTCGATCACTTTCGCCCTCAAATTAAGCTTTCTAAAGGTCTGATGCCCACCGTATATGCCCTTTTGAACTCTTGTCA
>JASDQU010014393.1:258779-276216 GCA_032191745.1 Picea mariana
TAAAACCTGGTTAAGGGGAAATATTTTAATAGCAGACAAAACCATTGCACTTCACGCGTTCTGACTGTAATACGAACTTATTCACAATCACATCAAACGTGCTTCGTGATGCTGATAGTGAGAAACCAACTATCAAGACTGATATTCCTAACTTTATAGGGAGTGAATCGGTTCAGAAGATACATAGTAATATTCCTAAGTTGATATGAAATGCCCAAAAGTCTATTGTGCTCACAAGAGCCAACAACCACGTAGAAGAAGAAAACACCGAAGAGGAAATAAAAAAAACGTACAACCAAATATATACATTTATTCAAGACTGGAATTAACTCCTCTACAAAATAAAAATAAAATAAAAAAATGAACGTTAATGATCTTTATAGATTCAATATTATGTACTCAGGTGAAAGCATATACCAAAGAGGAGATAAATCACATCGAAGTGAAGAGTATGTGCATAGTGATAACCCATGTTGAGTTATGCTTCTCCATATGCAATGCAAGCTCACTTATTTGTGTTTGGTCCATACGATTATATATTAGCTTAGCTTATCAAATCCTAAAGAGGTAGGTGTCACTATCCCACAACATGCCTTATGATGAAGCATCTTTTGAGGGTATGACGCATCGCTAGGTTTCTCACTTGGATGCTTGACAATACCAAAAATACTTTGTTTAGGTTTCTCACTTGGATGATTGACAATACCAAAAATACTTTGTTGGGATTACCACTATTTACCTAGTGCATATTCATACTCTCTTCTAGGCTACAGTTCTAGGCTACGCGTGAGTCACACTCCTACTCTAGTGCAACTCTTGTATAGATTAGTTAAGTGCTTTAACACCTAATCATATTTAAGCATACATCCATGAGAAACTAAAAACAATGGAACAAATGAAAGACAAACACAAAGATATAGTGTGGGGGTCACAAACATGAGCATTACCGGCTTCGTTTACAACTTCGAACGAATAGCCTCACCTCACCAAGACACTCGTGAACAAATTTCTTACCATAAGACCCTTTGTCGCAACAATCTATACAACCACATGGGGTGTGCCCTCAATCACAAACTTTTTGTCTCTTCATTTCAATAGACTTTGTCTCCTCATTTCCATAGACTGCACAGATTTCGGTTCTTCCTCACACATGCCTCCAATAGAATGTTTCCAGACTTGGCTAAAATCTTCCCAGGAGAAATTTTCCCTGCTATGTCCATCAAACCCTCCTCCTCAAGACAACACATGTCCTCCAAGAGTGGAGTGACTTGGCTCCTTGAGGGAGCTCCTCATAATCAAATCTCTCATTGTTTCTATGTTCTTGCTAAACTTTCCTTCCTTGGTTATACACCTTTGTTTTCTTATAGACTGTCCAAAGGTCACCATGGCAAACTATCACATCCTTTGGGGGTGTGGCACCCCTTTGCAAACCCATTTCCAAAAAATCATCATGCCCCCTTTGTGAACTTGGTCGCCTAAACAAACTCATGCACTTGTCAAGCATAGTGTCCCTTGGAACCAATGAGTTCCCATACTTGGTGCGCCCCCATGCCAACGCACCCCATTCGTCGAACTGTCTCATCCTCTTGGGTGTGCGCACACCTTAGCTGAGTGAGACCAACTCTCCTAAGTGTTCCTCCCATGTCTTAGTCGATTTTACTTCATTGATGGAGCACCCAAGTCTTTCCTTCAACTCTTGGTAAAACTTTCCATCATTTGACTTGTGTCGCAAGGCACCTTGGGTGGAGTCATCCCTTGGCACATTAGTCCCTTGACATGGTAGGTGCCTAAGAAATCTCAAATCCTCGTTATATGGAGACTTTTGTTTCCTCATTCACATCGAGCGTCGTGCTTGGATGATTCAAACTATGGTGGAAATTCGCTTACCCGAGCTAAGCTCCCAAGGCCTTAGAGTAGGTGATTCAAATTTAAAAAAAAAAACACTCCCTTTCTAGAACACCCTAAATATTGTCCAACTTTTATTACAATTTAAATGAAAAACCAAAATGCATTTTCATTATCAAGAGCTCATGCTGATTAGGTAATCCTTATGTCAAACGATGTATAAAAAATTTGTTCATTCATTACCCTAATCCCTTTGTGCGCCTAGTGGTGTTGGTAGTAAGAAGTTGACATGTGGCTTATGTTTTATCAATTCTCTCTAAGAGGAAATGCTACTTTTCTATAGGTACCTTGTTCCCAATTGGTAAATAGAAGGATCGAAGAACACTCGTTGGAGAGGATGAGATTTTGGGGAAAAGTGGAGAAGGATGTAGGGGATTTCACCTATTAAATGATTGAAATATTGATTTTAGTGCTAAGTTTAAATAATATTTTTCTATTCAAACTAAATAATGAACATATTTATACAAATAATATGAGGTTTTATGACGTTTTGAAAAGTCTAAAGTTTTGATTGAACACTCTATCCATCATCACATATACCTGAAGTTATCATTTTGGAAACTAGTATTGAGGTTTGTTTGTATTTAAAGATAAAGAATGGTAAGTGAGGTTTCTCATTTATATCAAATATTAATAAAAAAACAAATTAAGTTGTGAGAATAATAAAATATTAATGGTTGTTGAAAATAATAAAGTATTAAAATGTGTTAAGATAGATTAATAATAAAAAATATGTTTCTTCAAAATAAAAGATAATTATAATAATAGTAAAGTAAAATAATTGATTACAGTAATGGGATGGGATGATAGGAATAGATCAAATATTAACATATAAAGAAAGAAAATTAAGTTGTAAGAATAAAAAAATATTAAAGATGGATGAAAATATTGAAGTATTCAAAGTTGTAATAATATTGTTAATAAAAGATAATAATAATGATAATAACCTAAAATAATTAAAATTGAATAGGCAAAGAGAAAACAAAGATATAAGGAATGTTGAATCTAATGTGAACAAATAGATTGCGAGGACAAAAATAGAAGCGAAAGGATAAAGAGGAAGGAAGGTAATGATACAATTAAGAGAATGAAACTGAAGCCTAAGGATCAAGGTGATGAATGGTGGGTTTCGAGGATTGGCCAGGATTGAATCCATCTTCACGATTAAAATTATTGGGATTTTTTTTCAATTTTGAGAACTTCCCAAATGAGGTGATAGGAGTAATAAGGAGTTGACAAAAGAATTTTGGTTTGGTTAAATAAAATGAGGTGCTTGGATTTAAAGGAGTATTCGACGATAGTTGATTTGGAGATACAGTTGTGTGTGGTATTAACTATATGCTCTTTAAGACGAGATTTGAATGATCTACTAGTTTGACCTATGTAATATTTTCCATAATAGCAAGGTATTTTGTAAACTCATGGGCCAAACGTCATGTCAGATTTATGTTTAGCATTTCTAAATAGTTATTTGAGGATTTTGAAGGGTTTGAACATGGTTTTTATCTTATTCTTAGCAAAGMGTTATGGGATAAGATCGGTGGTTCCTTGGATATAGGGAAGGGAGATGAGTGCATGAGAAGGGGAGGAGGAGGGGGATAATCTAGGTTTAGGTTTTTTGGATGATCAAAAGGCTTGGTTKATTTGAGAGATAGAGTAGCCATTGGACAAAAGGGCCTTGGTTAGGTGGGATTTCTCCTGTGCAAAGAATGGAGGGGTGTATATGTAGTTGGCTTTAGTAATTAGGGTTTTAAGAACAATCAATTTTTGAGTGAGATGATGGTGGGAATTGGCATGAAGGTATCTCTCAATATCAGTTTTCTTCCTGTTAATTTAGTGGGAATGGGAGCCATCTAGAAGAATGTTCATACAAAAATGGAATGAAAGAATTGTATGTGAGGGGAAAGGTTGTTAAGATGGTGAAATAAATCTCCGTCAATGTGGAATAGCCATGAGGCAAAATAACAAATGTTTCATATAGAAATTGAAACCAACATTCAAGTTTGAGATGATTTTTTTTTAAGGCTAAAGATTCAAAATTTTCCATAGATATATTAACCACCATTGGTGATAAGGATGTTCCCATGGTTTTACCTTTGGTTTTCTCATAGAAAACCATTTTGAAGGTCAATAAAGTAGAAGAGAGGAAGATTTCGATTAGGTTAATATTTTTAGGGTCTACGAGTTTGGAGATTAGGGAAAGGGTTTTAGAAACTAGAATTTTGGTGAATAAAGAAACAACATCAAATATGACCATGAGGTCTTGATAATCAAGGTGAAAATTCATAGTTTTGTGAATGAAATCGGTGGAATATTTAATAAAAGAGGAGGTTTTTCCAACGAAGGATTGAATCTTATCAACAAGAAATCAAGCAAGGGAATGAGTGGAGGAAGATATGGAGCTCATTATAGGTCTAAGAGGAATGTCTTTTATATGTGTTTTGGGTGGCCCATAGATCCTCAAGGCTTGGGGGTTATGAGGAATGAGATTCTTTGAGATGTTAGGATCCAAGGATGACAACTTGATGGATTTGGTGACCATGTTGGTAATGACATTAATAGGGTTTTTAGCTAGAGGTTTATAGGTAGAAGAGGAAAGGAGGTCTAGCAATTTAGAATCATAGTCGACGATATTCATAATAATAGTAGCATTTCCTTTATCGTATTTGAGGAAAATGATGTCAGGGTTGTCATTAAGGTGATGTATAGAAAACAATTGTTCTTTATATAAGTCAAGTTTAGGAGTTTGGAACGATGGAGGATTCTAATCCACATTCTTGCCTAATTTCTTCAGCGTCATATGGTAGAAGGTTGTAGTTAAATGGATTCAATGGAGCAACTAATTTCCTCCAATAGATAATTTACTCCACTAGGATACACCTAGGGGATCGGAAAAATTTAAGATGTTTTCCGAGAAGTTGGAGGGATGAAGGGTCCAGGTTAAATGAAGATAAATTAATAACCTTAGAAGGATTAGGGATGGAGTAAGGACAGGGAGGAGAGGGGAGTTTGTTTGTAATGGTTTTAAGGCCATCGAAAAAGGGCAAAGTGAGGGAGAGATTGTTGTAATTGGATAAGTAAGCATGTTTCACCCTTTCATTCTGAAATGGATTGGGGCTAGGATTATAAAAATATATTAAAGTAATGAAGAGGAAGATGTGAGATTAAAGGAATTGACATGGGAGACCTGTAAATTATTATTACTATCCATATTAGGGTTTTTTAGTAAGGTGCAATGCTTGGTATCATGGTCATGGATTGGTTCACATTGCTTGGCAACGAGTTTAGTGTTGAGGTCGTGAGATTTGTCTATAATTGTAATGGAATATTTGTTTAAATTTGAACTCGAGGCATTAATGTATGACATTGGAGGTCAATAAGTCTAATATAAACTAGGATTTTCTGAAGAAATGATTTGAATGATATATTTTTTGGAAATAGATTTTGTGTTGTCGTCTTCGAAATTAAGCTTTTAGTAAAAGTCACATTGATTGGTAACCAAATCATTGGATGATGTAATGTAGAGAGAAATAAATTTCAAAGGGGGAGAGGTCAATCCAGTGGAAATATATAATCTTGGGTGACAGATTGGTGGATTGGATCGAGATAGTTCTTCTCTAGATCTTTCTTGAGATCTATCCTAGGTTTCCTTAGAAGAATTTTTTTGTATATATCTTTGTTTTGTGAATTAATTAATTATCATCTTTTGGATTGATCATCTTATTGGTTGAGGTGTAGCTCATTCTTGTGTTCATTTGTATGTTTATTCGTGTGTTAATACAATGTAGTAGTTAGTATTTTTCTTCTCCCTTCATCAAAGTGATATCAAAGCAAGGTTGAAGTATCCAAGAAAGTTGACCAAGTAGGTTCAGCAAGACCAACATGATGTCTCCCTTGTCAAAAAGTAGGGTTGTGTATTAAAAGAAAGATCCAAGTTAAGGCATATCATTCCATAGTTAGGACACATTCAAGTTCGAGCTTTAGAGCCAACAAGTTATGTGATTTCCAAGTTCAAATGTTATAGGAACGGTGTTGGTGCGTTTGAAGAAAGTACAAAAGTCCTGGGTTAAAATTGAGTTAAGTTGGGTTGTGTTTGAAGTCCATGGTTGAAGGATGAAATTTTTTGCTCCAGTAAAGAAGAGAGTCAACCACCAAGATTATCCATATGCTCTTGGGATAAAAAAACACATGAAATATTGTTGTTTGATTTGGAAATGAAAGTCTACTCTATTGTGTTAAACAACATTTGTGTGTTGTTATTTAGGTAGTTGGTAGAGTCAATATTTGTGTGCCAACGAGAGTGGTGGCATCTCTTGTTGTTAGTGGTAAATGTGAGTCCATTTTTTTCTTTTCTTTTCTTTTCTGAACGCTATGAATTAAAGGCAACAGTTGGAAGTAACAAGAGATCGACCCATGTCATTTAAAAGTTAAATAATAGGGAAATTTTTAGGGGCTATATATCGCCAATGTGCAAATTTTCCATGTTTTTTCAAAAACAAAAATGATTCACCAACTTCCATTTTTTCTAAAATATATAAAATCCTCATAAATTTGAATATTTTTACAAAAATATCACCAAACATTCCATATTTTTCATATTAAGGACTAGTAAGATTCACCAAGATTTCTACATTACAAGATGCATTTTTATCCTCAAAATTATCCATGTTAAAGAGTAAAAGGGCCTAAGTAACATTGATCAACATCAACCTAAGTAACAAAGCATTGCAGTGGTTAATTAAGTGATTGTTTTTTACATTACAAATATAATTGGAGAAGTTGGAGAAGAGCCTCCTAAAAAAAAAAAAAAATACAGAATGCATAGAGATTGTAGTTGTCTTGAACACCACAAAGAAATTTGTTGATCTAGATATTGAGGGATAAGTTCCAGAATACTTTAATGCCGAGAGAGGAGAATAAAAAACATACAAATCTGTGATGAAATTAATCACAAGAACATTGATGAAAACCCGTGAGCTGAATACACCACAAAAATATGAGAAAGAGAGAAAGAGTTGGAGAAGAAGGATTCCATTAAGAATAACCATTACATGAAATGAGGCCAATTTTTTGACCTCTCCTTCCCGACATTCACTCTCTCCCTATTTCCTTTTTATAAGGTGTATTTTTTACGAACTCAATTTTGATTAGGCTTGACTCTATCAATTACATATCTATCAAGTTCCCTTTTACATAAAATAATGAATATATGACTAATACATTCGAATTAGAATATAATCCACCCTAATATTTTGATGAATCCTCCCCCCTTAGAAAATGATGGTCCCCATCATTTCAACCATGCTAAAAAAAAGAGACCCTATTATGTTCATGGTACCATCATTATTCCAATGTGTTGAGTGCTAATGAAGAGAAGGGTTTTGTGTGGTTAACCCATAACCGTGGGTTTGTGGATGACCGATAACTGGGTTGGAAATGGAAAGCTTGTTCTTGATGTTGATTACAATTTATGGGGTATTTTACAGGGGTAAAAATTATAATAGGATTTAATAAATCCAAAAAAATAAAAATTGATTGGAAAAAACCCTATTATCATGGCAGCAGACCTCTTGCTGCAATTGTGTTCATATCTTTTGATGAATATGATGAAATCAAATTCCGTTGAGGACCCTTTTGAGATATCGAAGAGATATTTCCATTGATATAATATAATTGCTTTGTTGTATCCTGTGGAGTGAGAAAACTCTACCTGAAACTCAAGATATGTGCGACTGCATTTTTCTACAGACCTTTGGTGTTTAAATCAATCATATCTTACAAACCGGGAAACAAAATGAAATTATGTAAAAAACCATCTGATCTAACAAAGAATCCTTTAAAATGAGCTATAGTTTTCCCTTTGAAATGCTCTTTAGAGGTGATGGAACTTGCATAAAGTTTTCATAATATAACTACCATGTATCTGGTCCATGATTGTGCTCCTATGATGACCATACAATTGTGGGTAAGATGAGAAAGGGATGGAATGAGGTCACCCAAACTTCAAAATGTTGTATGTACATTTTTTAAGCTGTAAAATGCTTGCATGAATATGCAATAGTGTTGAATATGAGAGAACCAAGTGTAGAGGGACACAAATGATGTTAAGTGTTTGTAGAGAATCCTCACTTGTTGTAGAGTCCATGAAACCTCGATGAGCAACATGGCAACCCTGCATTTTTTTTTTAAATGTTACAGACCAATGGATGTAGTGAATCCATGTAAGGATGCTCTGGCAATGATGAAGGAAGTTATGAGGGTAGAAAAACTCTGTAATTCATGTGGACCAATTGTGATGCTTACAGTATATGGCCCAACAAATGGAATCTTAGATTTCCAAAAGGAGGTTGGAGATTGCGGCAAATATTTGAACCCAAAATATCCTTCAAACCCTAGTTCCCATGGAACAGTAACTCACTATGATACAAATGATATAGATATTGACAAATAAGATCTAGAAGGATTGAATGTCGAGAGAGGAGAAGATAAAACATACAAATCTTCCATGAAATTAATCACAAGAACATTGATGAAAATCCATGAGATGAATGCACCAGAAAATATGAGAAAGAGAGAAAGAGTTGGAGAAGAAGGATTCCAGTGAGGCAAATTTTGGGACCTCTCCTTCCTGACCTTTACTCCCTCCTCCCAATCTGTGTCTGTGTAGGCAATTAGTGATAGATAATTTCCTTTTAGAAACCATAGCCCAAACTCTTAGGTTCCTTTGAGATATCTGAAAATCATGTTCACTGCTAATACATGTGATTCCTTTGGTGCTGCTTGAAATCGTGCCACCTATCCAACTTCTTACATTACATCTGGTATGGATGCTATCACATACAATAAGTTGCCAATCATTGACCTATATTTCCTTTGATCTGTAGACTTTGAATCATCATCTTTTATCAACTTGCAACTGGTTTGCATGGGAGTGACAACTTGTTTGCAATCTTCCATTCCGAACCTCTTTATCATTTCTCTGATATACTTGGTTTGAGAAATAAAAATTCCTTGGTTGCTTTGACGTATCTGAAGTCCTGAAAAAAAGGATATTTCTCCAAGTAGTGACATTTAAAATTCTTTCTTCATATCTTTTCCAAATTTCTGGCTTAACCTATCATCATCACTACCAAAAATAATATCATCAACATAAACTTCAATTAATAAAATATTACCTTGACTTACCTTGATGTAGAGGTTGTTGTTTGCACTTCCTTTTCTGAACCCTGCCTGCTGCATATACTTATCCAGTCTGGAGTACCATTCTCTAGGAGCTTGTTTTAGACCATACAAGGCCTTCTTTAATTTACACACATAATATTTGTTCTATGACAACTGAAAGCCTTCTAGTTGTTCAATGTAGACTTATTCTTCAAGTTCTCCATTTAGAAAAGATGATTTTACATCCATCTGATATACTTTAACATTTTTAAAGCATGCATAAGCTAAAAGCAAATGAATTACTTCCATTTTAGCAACTGGGGAAAATGTCTCTTCAAAGTTGATTCCTTCAATCTGAGCATATCCTTTACATACCAATTTAGCTTTGTTCCTTGTAACTTCTCCATCTTCATTTAATTTATTCATGAAAACCCATTTTGTGTTGATCACGTTTTTATTTTTTGGTCTTGGAACCAATTCCCAAGTGTCATTTTTCTTTATTTGATCCAATTCTTCATCCATGACATTATTCCAAAATTCATCCCTGTTGGCTTTATTCAAAACAGTTTGGTTCAATTGTAGATAAGAGTGCTAGATGTGTTTGTTCCGATGAACATATTATTTTTCTAGTCTCAACTCCTGCATCGTTGTTTCTGATAATTTGATCTGAAGGATGATTCTTTTATACTCGTTTACTAGGTGTCTTTGGAGACACTTGTTGAACTTTCTCTTATGTTTCTGTCAGATTCTCTTCATATTCCTCTTCTACTTCCTTTTCATATTTTGCTTCTTCTTCAAAAGGTTGTTCCATTGATTCATTTTCTTCTTCCTTTGATTCTATTCTACCTATTTCATTAATTTTTACATTGATTCTTTCCACAATTTTGTTCAATCTCAGATTGTAACACTTGTATGCTTTCCTTGTACTTGAGTAACCAACAAGTACTCCTGTGTCCACATGAGAGTCAAACTTTCCCATTCTGCCATCTTCTCTTTTGATGTAGCATTTTCTTCTAGAAACTCTGGAGTGCTTCACATTTGTTGGTCTTCCTTTCCATAGCTCGTAGGGAGTTTTGTTAGTGTTTTTTCTGAGAATTACCCTGTTTTGAATGTGAAATGTTGTATGCACTGCCTATTTTCAAAAAATATCTGTCACTTTGTAATCCATTAGCATTGTTTGAGACATTTCCTGTGTAATTATCATCCATTACGATAATGTTCCTTTGTCTTTGAACCACTCTCTGAACCAATCTATGAATCCATGCTCTCGTCCACTATCATATATCTATACAAACCTGCTAAGTGTTATTACGAATCCATCTCTGTCCATACTATTCAAGAATCTACTTGCACAAATGTCCATAATGCTAACCCATTTATCATTATACTATCAAACTATACTTTTGCTAACTGATTGTTCTGAATTTGTCTTCTCAAACTCTGCAAGATGCTCTAAGGATGGTTCTTTGGTCTGTCACAGCTATCACATAGACTCCCCCTCTCTAATATTCATATTACTTGGGAGTCTCTAAGACAAATGATTCAGAACAATTCCTTCTCTGATGTGTATTCATCATCATCTTCATTGGTAGATTCATCATCATCTTCATGGGTAGATCCATTATCTCTCTGAGCTTTGAATTCTTTCTTTCCGTCTATGGATTCATCTTTCACTACAATGCCTGAAAGTACAATATCTTGAACCTATTCCTTATTTACTTTCCCTTCCTTTATTTAAGTTATTTTCCAAACCTTTTTGTATCTAACATCTTTCTTTTTCTCTGCAGAATTTTCTTCATCTCGTTTTATTCTCAATCTTGCGATCTCTGGTACCTGGTCTCTGTTCATATGTTCTTCTAGTTTTCTTATCCATACTTTCTTATATCTGATATCGGTATTCTCTTTCATGGAAGTATCGATCATGATTCTACAATCACTGGTTATGTGTCCATAGTTATGACATTTGTAACACTTAATATTACGTGCGACCACATAAGCACTTCTTGCTTGAAGAATTCATAGATTATTTTAGGGGCTAAATTTTAATGGTTTTTCCCAAAAAAAGATTCACAAATTTCTATTTTTTCTAAAAATGGTTTGCCCAAATTCCATAGAACAAAATGATTTTACCTTAAAAATCGCCAAAATTTTATAGAAACTATATAAAATCCTTACAAATTTGAATATTTTTACAATTCTATCGCCAAACATTTTAAATTTTCCATATTAAGGACTCGTAAGATTAGCCCAGATTTCTACATTTTAGTATAAATTTCCATCCTTAAAATCATCCCTGTTGAACATTTCTTTTATAATCCTTACAATATGCAACCTTATGTCCAAAGTTAGTACAATAAAAACAATGACCATAAAATAAATTTGCACACCTGGGAGTGAATGATCTTCTTTGTGACGTAGTCCTTCTAAATTTTTGTCTTGACTGATCATGATCATGATTGAATCTTCTTTGTGGCTTGAACATGGATGGTTCCCTTGAACATGTATCTTTAATAGTTTTCTTAGATTTTGGTTGACCATGATTCCTTCCTTTGAGTATTTCTGCATAACTCTTTTTATTTTCTTCATTCTTATTTTCTAGCAACCTAAAGTGCTTCTCTTCATTCTCTATAATAGATGTGGATGTTTTTGTCTCTTCAATGTTCATGTTGAGATTGACAATTTTACTTCTCAATGTGATAACTTCTTCTTCAAGCTTCTCAACCTCTTCTTCTTTCTTCATTATCTGAGACTTCATGACTTCTTTTGTTCTTTTCGCTTCTTCAAACTGAATTTTTAATGTGATTATTTCTTCTTCAAGTCTTTTCTCTTCTTGACCAAACTCTGCCTCAAGCTAGTTTAGATCATTAGTTCTTTCCTTAAGATGATCTGTCAATATCTTCTCTCTCATTTCTGCTTCTTCCTTCTGTGCTGCTATGTTGGTTTCCAAACACTGCTTTTGATATTCAAGATTTTCTTCGATGTTTCTGGTTTCTTCTAGCTAAGTTCTTAAGTTCACGATGACCTGTTGGGATTCTTAAAAAATGTGACAACTTTCCTTTTGTTTCGTCAATTCTTTCTTGAGTGAATTTTTTTTTTCTCTTAGTTCATCTAAAGCACTAATCAATTCTTATTCATAATTTTCTTCCTTTTCAATTATTTTTCATGTCTCATTTCCTTCATGGCATTCTATTTCAAGATGTCGATGTTTTTCACAATTAACACAAAACAACATACCTCCGGTGATTATGTACTCTTCATCTTTTGAATCTTCTTGACATGTTGAACATAATTCTTCTTGACTTGTTTTTGCATCTTCTTTGACATTTTATGAATTTGTGATGGGTGAAGAATGTATGTCATGTAACTTGTCCTAAAGTTCTTTTGTTGATGAACATTTAAAAACCTTTTCTCTTACCGGATTAGGTAATCCTTCCCAAATGAAATCCATTGCTATTTTGTTATTTTTCCTTAATTCATTCTTGGTTACAGTCTTTKCCCTTTTTGAATTATCATATCCTATAACAACTAATAGCCAAATATAATGTCCCTGTGCTTGTAAAAATATTTCTGTCCTTATGCTCCACATCTCATACTTAAAACATTMTGACCATTAAACATTGGTACTCCATTCTCAGAATAATCCATGATCTCTTTCCAATGGTTAAATTGTTTCCTTAAGGAATCAGCTTTGATACCAATTGTTGGATTACTGAGAGGGGGGTTGAATCAATAATAGAGCAATTTAATTCTTTTTAACCATATGCTCCAAGTGTTATATCAATGAAGCATTATCATCCAATAACTACAGAGTAAATAAGCAATGAACAAATGAATAATCATACACATACACAATACACCAGTGTTTTACATGGAAACCCAAATCAGGAGAAAACCACTTAATTATTTTTCTTATATGTCTTGAAGAATTACATTCATTGGAAGCACCAAATGCCTTTGTTTTCCAGTTGCAACTGGAAGGAGGCTCCAACCCACTAGTTTCTCAAGCTACAACCTCAAGGAAGCTCCAACTCCCCAGTTATTTGGATACAACAAGAAGGAGGCTACAACCCCCTATGTTATCTGGATACAACCAAAAGGTGGCTACAACCACCTGTCCTTGCCCCGTCCAACCGCCCTGAAGTAGAAGTAGAATGATGGAACCACTATCACACTATCACTATGAGATATACCATTGTAAACTTGTACCAATAAATTTGAACCATGCATAAACCATGCATCAACTTGTACCTCAACCTGTAATCAACCTATACCATAAACAAGTGCATCAACCATGCACCAATCTATACCAAACAACCTGTAATCAACTTGTACCATAAACAAGTGCATCCAACCATGTACCAAGTATGTACGAATCATGTGTGTCAACTACTCATTAACTATGAATCATGAATATGTACCAACATCATCAACTATACACCTCATGTATGTGCCAATTCATCAACTACTTGTCTCAACCATGTACTCAACATGTACCTCAACCAAAATCCCTCATCAAATTCATCATCCAAATCTGATTTGTAGCTCTTTAATAGACCTGGTGTATATGATCACATTTTTGCAAACCTTCCTTAACTTTAACAACAAGAGACTAGCATTTTCATCAAGCGTTTCTTTAGTCTCACATGCCTAGTTTTGGATTAGTCAACAACATTAACTTGAAGTAATCATAAATTTATACCTATAATGTATAAATATCTGAAACTAATAGACAATGTTCTTCAGTGTGTTTTATGTAATTCCTCCAAGTTTCACTACTTGGAACCTCTTAGAAAAGGATTTATAGTAAAAATGGCATACCTTACTGAATTGTGGATTATTCTAGAGAGCAACCTTTTAGAGCGTGCCCCACATGGAATATTTGTTGAAATGATCTAAAACTATTACAAAGAATACTAAATATTGTACCCTAACCAACACAAGTTTTTTCACTAAAATTGGATCTGTTATGAATAAGTTATGATGTTTTTACCCGAAACACCTGTTTTTGACTAGTTTCAGGACTAGCCACAAACCCTATTTTCCACGGAGTGTAACTAAAAAAATACAACGACCCACAAGCTGAATTTTTTACCATATATACTTGGATATGTTTTCTCAATGGAATATCAATTTCATGGTCTGAATGATTATAGAAAAAACGTTATAGCGAAAATTGCGAGATGACCTGTAAATAATATACCTTAGAAAGAACCATCAAAATAATTTATCCTTCCTTGCATTTTGGCCTTCTTTTCTTCACCTTCCCTCAGAATTTTTGCTTAGATATCCTTGGTTACCTCAGACACCTATAGATATTCAATATGATCAAGTGTATCTAAAATGAGAGAGCCTTTCCTCTTATTTATACTCTCCAAGTAGCTTCCTCAAAAACATCTTCTAGGTCACTTGGCCCCACTTTCCTTATTTTAGGGTTAACCCACTTCTAATTTCTCCATTAAATTTATTATTAAAATAATTTATTTTGTATTCAATTTGAATTATAATACACACATTCCTTTACTTTATTATTTACCTTTTAAAATCTCTTAAACCACTTTGACCACTTTGACCTTTTGGGGCTTCTAGATGACATATGAGGGTCCGCAAACTTCGGAAATCCATAAATCTCAAACCGTGATGAATTATGTGACGTTCCACATGCCACCAAAAATGGAATGACATATACTATCCATATAGAATATTATTGTCTGAAAATATATCATAACTCATACCATTACCCATCAAACAAACTTGGGTCCATTACCCAAACCTGGGGTCTCCAACTTCTCATGGCCATAACTCTCTAACCTTGAGGGGTTATGTGAAGTTCCACATACCACCGAAAAAGGCATGAGAAGTGTTATCCATCTAGGATATTTTCCCTAACAAATTCACTGTCCTTCATCTAATTATTCCACAACTAAGCATGGTTCCCTTACTCCACAAAGCATCTTCCCATGAGGGATTTCACCATAAGGGGACCACTTTGGAGTGCATCCATATTTACATCTTATCAACCATGATAAAAAAATAATGAGTCATATTTACATCAAACAATATTGGGTCCATTACCCAAACCTTTGTGCTACGAGGCTTTCTTCAAGGGATGACATCAATGACAACCAACCTTAATCGACACTATCAAAAGAAACAAGTTCATGAAAGATACACAAACTTAAAGGAAACAGGCCAAGAACATATTTATATTAATGAAAACAAAGCAAAGTGCTTAGAACCGTAGATGTAGATGCAATAGCTTCACCAATCTCTCTTTGTCCAGACCCTTGCTCAAAATTTCCATGACCAGAATGACTGTAACTTTCACTGGTTAATCTCCCTTATGAGATCGTAAGTTTGATGCCTCTAAACTTCCATGTTCTTTTCACCATGAGAAGGCCTCCTTATATAATATTGGAGAGTCCCAACCACCTTAGATATTCTTGGGATAGGTTGAGGATCTTTCTCCATCAGTTGTGGATCCTCCCTAAGATCCATCCTTGACCTCAGTTTCGAATCCAACTAACTCCAAAGATGAAGGGGATTTATCCCTGATTTTCCTCAACAGTCCAAGATTCCCTCAAACAAGCCAATGCTCCCTCAGAATGGGACACATAGTGTTGCAACGCACCCCAAAAGAAGGTTAGGGAGCGTTGACACTCCCTGAAAGTGTTAGAAAAACAGGACCACGAAGCAATAAAATAAAACAAATGCAAAAACAAAACACAGAAGACACAGAATACAAGAGAGACACAGATTTACGTGGTTCACCCAGTGTGGGCTACGTCCACTAGAGAAATTGCCAGGTCCTTCCTTTATTGTTATCCAACAAATGAAGGGATACAACCTACAGCAAAACCCGCTGTAACTTCCTCTTCTTTATCTCACAGTCTCCTCTCTCAGAATACAATATTCACCACCATCCATAGCCGCGATAGATTTCCCTCATAAAAGAGGGTTGCCTTATAGGGAAAAAACCCTAACATAATCTCTACCGTTAGATCTACGACCTTATAATGAATGGTCCAAATTTACAATGAAATTACAATATACTTTTACAAGGCAATTTTTGCTTTAGGGGCTTCGCCGTCGAACCCCCGCTGGGGGCCCGCTTGCCCCCAAACCCCCCATCCGGGAGGATAGGCCCCCCGGACCCCGCAGAGGGGGTACCCCCCCTCTTCACTCCCCCATGTGGAAGAGTGTACATACTTCTGGGGTGTAAATACTTCATGGGGTATAAACACGACTGAAAGTAAAAGACCTATAAATCAGGAAGATAATCAGGCTCCACAACCAACAATCTCCGACTTGGAGATTGATCTCAACAACTCCACTGTTGTTGTATATGCTAGACTCTGAACCTTCTTGGACCGGGAAAATTTCTCATTTTCATCTTCATTCTTGAGGACCAACTGAATCTGAGCAAGAACTCAGTTTCTCCCTGGTTACTCCCTTTGTTAACATGTCTGCAGGATTCTGGCTAGTGTGTATCTTTTCCAGTTTCAATTGTCCATCTTCCAAGGCGGATCGTATGAAGTGGTACCTCAAATGTATATGCTTAGTCTTCAAATGGAAGGCTGATTTATTTGCAAGGTGAATGGCACTCTGACTGTCATAGTACAACTTGTTGTTCTCCTGCTTCTTTCCCAATTCCTCCATAAACCTTTGTAACCAAATCATTTCTTTACTAGCCTCTGTAGCAGCAACATACTATGCCTCTATTGTTGAAAGTGCAACAACCTTTTGCAGATTTGAAATCCATCTTACTGTTGTTCCACCTATAGTAAAAACATACCATGTGGTGCTCCTCCTGCTGTCTTTATCACCTGCCATATCTGAATCAACATATCGCTGTAGAAAAGTGTCTGAACCTCCAAAACATAATGAATGTGTAGTAGTACCTCTCAAATACCTGAGAATCCACTTTACTGCCTCCCAATGTTCTTTGCTTGGATTGTTCATATACCTGCTCACAACTCCCATTGCATGTGCAATATCTAGTCTTGTGCAAACCATTGCATACATCAAGATGCCAACTGCTGATGGATATGGGACCCTGGACATGTATTCTATCTCCACCTGTGTCTTGGGACACATTTCCTTAGTTAATTTGAAATGGCTGGCCAAAGGTGTACTAACTGGTTTTGCATTCTGCATTCTAAACCTCTCCAACACCTTCTCCGTGTACTCACCCTGAGACAATGTCAGTTTGCGATTTTTCCTGTCTCTTGCTATTCTCATACCAAGGATTTTCTTTGCAGCACCCAAATCCTTCATCACAAATGAATTGGCTAATTTCTTCTTGAGAACATTTATATCCTGCATATTAGTCCCCGCAACAAGCATGTCATCTACATACAATAGCAAGATAATA
>JASDQU010014393.1:283070-299071 GCA_032191745.1 Picea mariana
CTGGATCTAAGTCATCTTCATTGGAAACAGAAGGCATGGGAGATAACGCCACATAATTGACCTGTGGCAGGGGTGATACCGACTGCATATAAGACCCGTTTAGGGAGGTCATTGGGTTGATGGTCAATTTAGGGCCAACAAAAGAAAGTTTATCAATAGTCACCTTTCTTCCATCGTGCGGGAAATATATCACATGAAAAAGAGTGGAAACAATAGATTTCATGGAATAGACATAATCTCGCCCAAGGAGTAAATCGAAATCCAAGGCATCCTGGACTACAATAACATCAATGAATATAGTTTTCCCTTCCAAAGTTACAAGAAACTGAGGAAGGATCCCTAAAGGGTGATTGGTTCTTCTGTTAAAAGTGAACAGAGTTTGGGTAACTGGCACAAGTTGAGGATAAACCAAAGATTACCAAGCAATAGAGGATAAAATACTAATGGACGAGCCTTCAACTATCAATGCATGAGGAACGTCCCGACCACAAACCTATACTGTAATCTTGAAAGGAATGTGAGAGGGAAGACGAGGTCTAGTTAGCACACCCCAATAAAAAAGGATGGCCTCATTACTTGGAGGGTGTTTCACGGGATAAGGAGGAATGCCTCCCAACACTGTAAATTCTATATCAATGAGAAAAATGTCAGCAATATTGGGTTTACTCTCTAGAGGGAGAGTAGGATTGATTGATAACGAAATCAAATCAACCACTTGGGGTTGCATTCTCCAAGGAGAGAATGGGGTTGACAGGTGGAAACAGATCGACCACCTGGGTTGCACTCTTTAACGGGAGAGCGGGATCGACCGAAGATGGGATTGGATCAACCACTTTGTCAACTAGTTCAACTAAGGACATGACCTGATTGATGACATGATCAACCTGATTGATCGATGAAGGGACCAAAGMAACCATTTTGGCACTCGTCAGAGGAGGAGTGGAATTTACCACATTGGCACTCTTTAGATGAAGGGTGGGACTGACGAATGATGGGACTGGATAAGTCACTTGGGTTTCACTTTTCAGATGAAAAATGGGGTTGATCGATGACGGAACTGGATCAACTAATTTGGTTAGTGGTTCAACCGAGGATGAAACTAGATTGACCACCTGATCAACCAGACTGACGGCCTATGGAACCCGATTGACCATTCCATCAACTCATGATGGGTTGTGGGAAATATTACGATAACCAGTTGGGAGTTGAAGATTTTCCAAAAGAGAAGAAACCTCGTCCATACGAGGACAAAGGTGAGAATAATGATCACCTTCGCATAACATACAAGGAAATTTGGTAGTTGTCTTCTTCTTACCAACTTTAACATCACTAGTTGATGGGGCATCATCAACATGTCTAGGAGAGGCCGATGACGTGGAGGATCACATTTCTAAGACCTTGGGAAGACCAGGGAAATACATTAGAAAGTGGTCACCCTTACAAAGTCTGCAAGGTAATTTGGGTTTCATATTCTTCATTTTAATCTTTTTGACCTCATCAACACTCCTAGTACGATTTATAATAGTTGGTTGCTTGGATCCAACATTTGATATGGTTGGAAGCTTGGTCCTTTTCTATTTCTTCTTCTTCTCTTTTCGTTTCTTCTTCTTCTTATCAACCTGGCTACTCTCTTTAGAGCTTTCACTAGGCGAAGAAGGAGAAATGGAAGGATACTTAATGGGTGAAGAAGGAAAAAATTCGACTTGAGGTTGATGTGTGGGTGGTGTGCTTACATCTAAAGCACCTGCATTTGAGATCACTGGAGTGGAAAACAACCATATCGATAACCCAATTGTGAGACCTGGAAGGCTCAAAGTAGCGATGTAAGGAGGAGCAATGTTTCCATAAGAAGGAAAGACAAAGGTTTCCCTTGGCAAAGGGGTTCCTTCATTGGTCATTCTGGGAACTGACACCATAAAAAATAAAGATCCAACCTAGATTCTGCTAGGGAGAATAAAAAACACATGCTAAAAATCTAGTAAGAAAACAAGAAAACAAAACCTTCTCACAATGAGCACACTAGTTGGGGATGAAATCCAACATCGCGAGAACAAAGTAAGAAGGGGCTGAGATAGAGTAGGTGGAAAATTTACTTTGACGACCTGCTTAACAGACTTACGCCTTGGTGCAAGCTCCCACACATAATCATGGGTATACCCTCCAAGGAGCTTGAGTGAGTTTGGCCAACATCTATTCTAGGTACCGTGAAGAGTTTCCCCTCCATAGTCACCTTGTGTAAATACCCTAAAGAGATAGGCCACTAAGGTTACCAACTACAATAGTAATTCCTAGGGAAACAATCTATAGTCTGATCAACGCGCAAGGGTAGGGTATCTGGCCTAAAATTGACTTGAAAGGATTCCACTCATCATTGTGGGTATACCTTCAAGTGACCCCCATAATACATGCAATCTCTACAACAATACCAACAAAGCAGGGTGAGTAACTCTGCCAGTCTTAATGCGACCTCAAGTTTGACCCTTGTGTGAGAAGGGCTTCCCGGGACAAAATTTATCAATTGGATTTCATCGCTCCCTAACACAAGATTCTATGTCTATTTTTATCTTTGGAAAGTTATCTTTCACACCTATTCCAAATCCCTACAACTAATCTGATGTAGGTCTGCTACCATAAAATATAAAAATGTCTAATCAATTTTTAGTTTAGCGTTTTATTTTTAAGGATGTTGTTTCTCAAAAGGAAAATGGTGTGGACAATATGGTTTTTTGACCAACTTCAAATTTATGAAAAGAGATGAATATTCAATATTTTCATTTCTATGAAATCTATTCTACGAGAATGAGAAAACATTCATCATTATAGATGCACAATGTCCCAAAAAATCCAAAAACCATGCAATTCTGCTACTTCAAATGCAAGCTAGTTTCACTACCCAAAAGCAAGAATGCATTTATCTTCTTTGTTTGATTACTATGTATAAAAAAATTAAACACACAACCTTCAATTCTCCATTACTTTCAATCAGGACAAAGAGTCCTATGCAGATGTAAAAGACACGAAGTAAAAGGGCTACAAACAAAGCATGCACTCAAGTCAGTGAGGTATGAAAGAAAACAAGTAGAAAATAGTTCTAACAAGAAATAATACCATCAAGGATTCTACAACCAATAAATCATTCAAGGAATACAATAAAATGCAGAGAAGAATCCAAGAAACAATAGGGAGAAAGATAAATCACTCAAAAATGTCCTGTAAAAAAAACAGCTAGAAAAGGCAATTTCACATTTTTGAAAAATGTTTCAAGCTAGAATAAATAAAATATGGAGTGATAAGAATAAAAAACCAACAAAAACCGATCCAAAAAACTTCACAAACCAACCATAGACTCTGGGTAAAGATCTCTGCAAAACAAGCTACAAAAGACTGAGCAAAAGAAGGCAAAAACTCTAAAAAAAGAGACTAGCGCTCCCCCAGAAGGGTGCACAGAGTGTTGTAATGATCCCTAATAAAATGTAGGGAAGTGATGGAACTATGGTATGGCCTATAGGGGGGCTTTGAGCCACCGATAAATTCAAAAAATAGTAAAAAAAAGAAGAAAAACTCACCCAGAATGCACACAAATTGGTGAAATTGCTAGTGAAGGTAGGAGAAAGAAAATGGATGATGAAAAACTAGTAAAAGTGATCTGAAAGGTGGTAAAAGGGAAGGGAAAAACCAAGGAAAGACAAATAGGAGTTCCTTCCCTAGTGGAGTCACCAATTTTTGTTACACGAAAATCCCCGTGTAGACACGTGGATTTCCTCTTCGATACTAGACCCCTATAACCAAGACAAAAAGGTGCTAATGTGGACACTGACATTCCTTTTCATGAAGATAAACTATTCAAGGAAGAAGAAGACATAAAGGTAAATACCTTTATCGATGTTTGTCGTTTCTCGATCCAGGCCGATCTTGATCTCCAAGTTCTTCAGAAGGTCCTGCAATACAATGAGCAACAATAACGAAACATACTTCCTACTCTACCATGATTAGCTTCATAATAGATCTATCAAAAGAAACAAGTTCATGAAACATACAAAAACTTAAAGGAAATAGGCCAAGCACATATTTATATTAATGAAAACAAAGAAAAGTGCTTACAACCATAGATGTAGATGCAACATCTTCACCAAGGTCTATTTATCTTGACCCTTGCTCAAAAGTTCCACGATCAGAATGACTGTAACTTTCACTGGTTAATCTCCCTTATGAGATCATAAGTTTGATGCCTCTAAACTTCCATGTGATTTTCATAGATTCTTGGGATAGTTTGAGGATGTTTCTTCATCAGTTGTGGATCCTCCATAAGATCCAACCTTGACCTCATATTCGAATCAAACTAACTCTAGAGATGAGGGGTATTTATCCTTGATTTTCCTCAACAGTCCAAGATTCCCTCAAACAGGCCAACACTCCCTCAAAATGGGACACAGAGTGTTGCAATTCTCCCCCAAAGAATTTTAGGGTGCGCTTCCCAAAATTTCCTTAAAAATCCCCAGCGCTACCCCAGAAGGGTGCACAGAGTGTTGCAATGCTCCCCCAAAGAGGGGTAGGGAGTGTTGGCACTCCCTAATAGTGGGTAGGGGAGAATTGGCCTTCAAAATTGATTTTTAAGTGGTTTTCTTCATGGAAAATGCTTTGTACTCTTCATCAAATGATCTCTCTTCCTTAAACTAGTTTTTTAGGGTGTCTCAAGTGTCCTTGTGACGTCGTTAGAGACACAACATAAGTGAGATGGAAGTATGATGTTTGCGACACTTGCGACCAAGATGTGACACCTACGAAACTTGAAATGACGATAATAGATCATCATTGAAGTGAGTTATTTTGATGTGTAACAATCATCCGCAGACCGATGGTCAAATTGAAGTTGTCAACAAGGGTTTGGAAAAATATTTGATATCCTTTTCATTGGAAAGGAAAAATCCATGGGCTCAATGGCTTCCACTAGCTAAATGGTGGTACAACACTTATTACTATACAACTACCTTCTTGATTCCTTTTGAAGTAGTATATGGACAAAATCCACCTTCAGTTCTCTCATACATGTCAGGTGTCTCGAAGGTTGAGGAAGTTGACGAAATTATTACAGTTCGGGAGGCTATACTCTGTACCCTCAAAGAGAATTTGGTGATGGCCCAGAATTGCATGAAGCATTAGGAATATCAAGTTCACTCTGAATTTGAATTTGTTGAAGAAGACAAGGTTTTTCTTCAACTGCAACCTTATAAGAAAACTTCCCTCAAGGCTGATCATTGTGACAAACTGACGCCCAAATTTTATAGTCCTTATATTGTTCTCAAGCGTGTGGGATAGGTGGCCTATCAGTTAGCTTTGCTGAGTCATTCTAAGCTCCATCCTATTTTTTATGTCTACTACTTAAAGAAGGTGATTGGAACTAAGTGCCAAACTCAAACTAGGCTTCGAAAGTTGGATGAACAAGGCTCCATATGGTTCTAACCACAAGTAGTTTTGGACCAGCTTGAGAGTCGTCTACGTCAGCACACCATCAAGGAAGTGTTATTCTAGTGCAAAGATACAACTCCAACATATGCCACTTGGGAGCCATCTACCTTTCTACAACAATTTCCTCCTCTCAAGCCTTAAGGACAAGGTTTTTTTTATGGGTGAGGACATGGTAGGGACCTAGCCTACCTAACCCCTCACTTAGGTAGAATAATGTATTTACATGTAATAAATTCCAATATTAATAAGGCCTAGAAATAAGGAAGAATAAGTCAAACATAAGAAGACCTAATAGAAGATTTTGTTTCTAATAGAAGGATCTTCCTCTAGATTGTTCTTTTGGATATACATATTTAGAATCAATAGGAGTAGAGTGTATGAGAAGTTTTGTCTTGGATATTATTGTAGTAGATCTCTACTTTGTTGGAGGTTTCCCCCTCGAAGAGGAAAGTACACATTTCTATCATTAATCAAGGTGCTATTTATGGGGTTATTCTTGTATTATTCTGGTGTTTTTCTGGTTATATAATTATTGTTCTGCCATTTCTAGCTAAAATATTTATGTTATGCATACTATTTTATATCTAGAATACTACATATACTATCACAATGTGAAGAAAATTTATTATTGTCGTAATGTGACGAATATATCCTCTTCATTGCAATGTGATAAACGGTTCCTCCTCATTTGTGATGCACATAACATCGTCATCACAATGTGATGAACATAGCCATATTGTCTCAATGTGATGAACTTAGCTATATTGTCGCAATGTGACAAACATTGTAGTGTCACATTTTGATAGACATAGTAACATCATAATGTTACGAACATAGCCATATTATCGCAATGTGACAAACATAGCCCCACCATCGCAATGTGACAAACATTTATTATTATCGGAATGTGACAAATATAGCCTTGTCATTGCAATGTGATAAACATTGCCTCCTCATTTGTGATGAACATAGGCCCATCATCGCAATGTGATGAACATAGCCATATTGTCTCAATGTGATGAGCATAGCCATATTCTTGCAATGTGACGATCATAGTAGCGTCACATTTTGACAAACATAGTAACACCACAATGTTGCGAACATAGCCCTTTCATCGTAATGTGACAAACATTGCCCCACCGTCGCAATGTGATGAGCATTTATTATTGTCACAATGTGATAAATATATCCTTGTCATTGAAATTCGATGAACATTACCTCCTTGTTTGTGACAAACATAGTAATGTCACAATGTTACAAACATAGTTCTATTGTTGCAATGTGACAAATGTAGCCCTGTCATCACAATGTGATGAACATTTATTTTTGTCACAATATGATGAATATAGCCTCATCATCGCAATGTGATGAACATAGCCCCACCGTCGTGATGTTATGAACACAGACATATTGTCACAATGTGATGATAATAGTATCATCAGATTTAGACAAACACAATAATGTTGCAATGTTACAAATATATCCCTATCATTGCAACGTGACAAACATAGCCCTGTCATCACAATGTGATGAACATTTATTATTATCGCAATGTGATGAATATATCATTGTCATCGCAATGTGATGAACATTTCCTCCTTGTTTTTTATAAGCATAGCCCTATTGTCGCAATGTGACGAACATATCCATATTGTCACAATGTGATGATCATAGTAGCATCAAATTTTGACAAACATAGTAACGTTGCAATGTTATGAACATATCTCTATTGTTGTAATGTGAAGAAATAACCCAATGTGACAAAGATAACCCAATGTTATGAACATGAACCTATCGTCGCAATGTGTTGAACATGTCCTAATGTTGCAATGTGATGATCACAACCCTTTCGTTGCAATGTAACGAACATAAATGATCATCACAATGTGACAAACATATCCCTATCGTGGAAATGGGGCGAACATATCCTTGCGTTGCAATGCAATGGACATATCCTATTGTTGCATTGTCACAGACATTTCTAAATGTCAAAATGACATTAACATAACACATTGTCACAATGTGATGTACTCGACCCAATGTGGTAATGTGTCATACATAAACCAACATTGCAATGAGAAAAATGTTTCCCGACATCACAATGCAACAAACATTACACAATGTTGGATTGTGACAAACCTATTTCAATGCCATAATGTGACAAACAAAAACCCTTCGTCATAATTTGATGACCATAACCTTATGATGTCAAGTGACAAACAAAATTTGATGTCACAATGTGACAAAAAAAACTTGATTTCATCCATGGGCATGGTCAACCATAATAAACCCCGTTCAAGCATGGTGAAGGACAACCATGATCAACCATAGTCAACATTTCCTTCTCAAAGTTGACCAAGGTCTACCAAAGTTAACTATTGTCATGGTCAACCATGGTCATTGTTAATTAATGTATTATTGTATAAATAATTTAATAATGTATCATTAATGTATTACTACTTTAATAATGTATTTATTAAATTATTAGTACTTAAGTAATGTATCTATTAATGTATTAATGATTTAATGTGTTACATTAGACATTAATGTATCAATATTTTAATAATGTATTACTAACCTCATAAAGGTCAATTTATTACAACTTTATTAATGTATTACTTTATCGCTCGATTAATATTTTATTAATTTGTATTAATATTTGAGTAATGTATTTATTAATGCATCTATTGTATTATATGTATCAAATGTATTTTTTGTAATTATTGTAATAATGCATTGTTAATGTAAAAAAAATTTGGTTGATCGTCATCTAAATCGAGCTAGGTTTTGGAGCAACTGCAAGCTAGGGTTTGACAGTCACAATCACAACAGAGGTCAACATGGTTACCAAAGGGGGCAGTAATGGAATCGCCTCATACAAATAGGTAGTGGTGAACAGGGGGAAAGGCCCACGAGATGTAGGTTTCAAGGAACCAGTGACAAGCACCTCAGGATCAGAACCGAAAAAGAATCAGGAAAGCAACCAGGAAAAAAGGGATTGCATGGGGGAAGAAGCTAGATAAACCCAGAATGATGCGCAAGAACCAACGAACCCCAATGGCGAAGAAGGGAGGAACCCATGTAAACCTAAAACAACAATGATACCCAAGGTGATACTGGAATACCCACAAATGAAACTCTTCCAAGACCAGATGAGGACGCATGCACTAATTTGCAAGTTCATGGGTTTGTGGCCCATATAAAGAACATTGTGCAACAGGATAAAATATCAATGGAAACCAAGTGGGGAAGTGGAACTCCACCTGGGTTTGAAAGGCTTCTTCACAGCAGTATTCATGAACTTGGAGGACATGGATAAAGTCTTTGAGGGGGGTCGATACTTCCATGCATCAGCAGGATTTTACATGTGGCCATGGAAGAAAAACTTCTCCCCAACGAAAGAAACCTTAAAAAATGTACCCATCTGGTTGAGGCTTTATTCCTTGCCGCTAGACTACTAGCTTCCCTCCATCTTCGAAGAAATCAGGAACAAAATTGGAAAATATGTGAAGACATTGGAAGCAACCTTAAAGATATTCATAGAGATGTATGTTTCGGGGGCACTCCTAGAAGCCATAAGTCTGGAATTCAGGGGTGAGGAATGGATACAAAACATCGATACGAGCAGATCCCATTCAGATGCAAAAGATGCCATGAACATGGAAACCTAATCAGAGAATGTCCTCTCAATAAAAAAAAGAAGTAGAAAACACCAAAATACAACATGATGAGGATGGGTTCATAAAGATGAACCACAAAAAAAGAGAAGACAAGAAACCAAGTAAATCCCCAATAGGAAGCAATCCAGAAGCCAGGACTAGAACAGAAGGGTGGGACAATAACAACAAAGGGGAAAAAGGAGGAAAGGAAAAGACAAAATCTAAAGAGGATAGGGAACAAGCAACAAATGAGAACACATATAGTCCAAGAAATAAGATGGAACAGAGGGGTAGCACAAATCCTATGGACGAAGAAAACAGAGAATCCAACACCCCCATGAAGGAGGCACATGGATATGTGGAAATGACACCAAGCGAGGTAGGTATGGAAGATCTTGATCTCAGAGATATTGTGGAAAAGGAAGAAATAGATCTCCTGAACATATAGGAGCAATGGAAAAGACAGGGTGTAGACAATGTACCAGTGGAGAAACTAGATCATATCCAATACCTCTTCCTCCTACGGGAGGAAGAAAAATCTAGAGGGCTCAAGTGCATGCACGAGAAGATAGTACACCTAGGAATCAAAGAATACGAGGGATAACCACATCTATCACCCAAGCAGACGAGAAGGAAGAAAGGAAGGAAATCAAATAACGTAGCCCTACAGGAACTAGGATCACTATTGATAAACTCAGGTAAGGTAAAAAATATATTTCCTAACTCCCGCCCACATGTTTAAATCAATATTATAACATGGAATCATAGAGGACTAAACAACCCACAAAAGCAAAGAATCCTTAAAAACAGACTAAGGAAGGAACAAACAGACCTCTATTTCATCCAAGAGATAAAATGAACTGTAGAGAGAATGGAAGCAATCAACAAAAAACAATGGAGCAAGTACAATATGTTGGTTGTCGAAGGACAACAAATGAAAGGTGGTATTCTCACTTTGTGGAACCCACAAGTGATGAATCTACTGGTAGCCAAAGCCACTAGACACACACTTCTGTTTAACATGAAAATCATAGGTAACGCAAAGGTGATTCTATGCACTAATGTGTATGGACCCTAGATGTTGGAGGAAAAGAGAAGAATGTTCCTAGACCTAGAAAACTTAAAATCATGTTTCATCAATCTCCACTAGATCCTGGAAGAGGACTTCAACATCATCATGACACTTGCGAAGAAAAAAGGAGGCACCAAGATATTGAATAGACATGCAGAAGAATTTTCATCTTTCATTGACACAGTGGATATGGTGGACATCAGAACTAGTAATGGCCAGTTCACCTGGAACAACAAATGGATAAATCAAAATCAGGTAGCGACAAGGATAGACAGATTCTTGGTGTTGGAGTCCATCATTTTGTCGGGATTAAATTTAGATTGCAGCATCCTGCCCTGGGGGGGTTCTGACCACTGTCCAGTCCAATTGGAAGAAAACTTCCAAACCACACCGAAGAATAGACCTTTCATATTTGAGAAATTTTTGATCGAACATCCCACCTTCAAGGAGAACATCAACCAATGGTGGCATGAGGAACAACCGAAGCAAGGGACAAGGATTTTCAAACTATATAATAAAATCAAGTACATCAAACATAAACTCAAGAAGTGGAACAAGGAAATCTTTGGAAACATAAACCAAGAAAAAACAAATATTGAAGACAAAATGAGGAAACTTTAGGAAACATGCATAGACAAGGGCTATACAGAGGATCGAAAAAGGGAAGACATCTAAATGACCCAGGAATGGGAAGCAAGATGTCAGCAGGAAGAGACTCTATTGCACCAAAAGTCCATAATCATATGGATAAAGGAAGGACAACGTAATACCAAGTTTTTTCATAGAACAACCATTGCTAGAAGAATCCACAACAAAATCCTGAAAATTCAGGATCAGGATGGGATCGAGAGAGAATCCCACAAGGATATTGAAAATATACTCGTAAATCACTTCCATGAGATATTCCAGGAACCCAACCAAGACCGAACATAGGTGATATAAAGAATAACTCAGCACATCCCCAGGCTACTTACCGAGGAAAAAAATATCAATCTACACAAACCCATCGCTAAGGAGGAAATTGACCAAGTGGTCCAGGAGATACCCAACACAAAGGCCCTAGGTCTAGATGGTTTCACAGTGGAATTCTTCAAATCCTATTGGGAAGTGGTCAAACATGATGTTTATGGGGTGGCGGAGGACTCTAGACGTTCGGACTCCATTTTGAAAGTGATAAATGCAACGATGATTAATTTAATCCCCAAATAAAATGAAGCAAGGACCCTAGACCCCTACAGATCCATAGATTTATGCAATGTGGTTTACAAGATAATCTCCAAATTCATGGCCAATAGATTGAAACATCTCCTATCCACACTGATTTCAAAGGAACATGTGTGTTTCGTAGAAGGGAGACAAATTGTGGACAACATCATCCATTCCCATGAGATGATACACACACTGAAAATCCATAGGAGAAGGGGGATGATAATTCAACTTTAACTAGCAAAGGCTTATGAAAAAATTATATGGTGCTATATGATCGAGACTCTGGAAACCTTTGGCTTCACACAACACTGGATCAACTGGATTGTCAGCCTAGTCTCAATGACAAGTTACTCACTCTTAATCAATCGATCCCCAACCAAACCCTTTTGTCCTTCAAGAGACATTAGACAAGGAGGCCCACTATCACCCTTCCTATTGATTCTGATGATGGAAGGACTCAGTAGAAGCATAAAAAGAGAAACTGCAACAAGAGAAATAACCTGCATCAAACCCTTTGAAAACTGCCCTACCTCCACTCACCAACAATTCGTTGATGACACCTTACTCCATGGCACACCCACAATCAAGGAAGAAAAATAATATAAAAAAATCTTAGAAGATTTTGGGGAAGCCTCAAGAGAAAAGATCAATCATTCCAAATCCATGATCTATTTCTTCAATACCAACCCTGCTATTTAAAGGAACTTAGCAGACATTTTGGGGTTTTAATGAAAAACGCTCCCAACGAAATACTTGGGAATCCCCCTAACAGACAGAGCATGTAAAATGCAAACATGGGAAGGAGTGATCAACAAACTACATGAGAGTGTAAAAAATTGGACTTACAGATCCCTCAACCTAGTGGGGAGACTTAACCTGACCAAAGAGGTTCTAAAATAAATTATGACCTATATGATGTCAGTGTTTCCTGCTCCTAGGGGAATACTACAAAAAATAAGATCCATCGAAAGAGAATTCCTATGGAGAGGAGTAGAAAATAAGAAAAAATGGGCCCTGGTGGCCTGGGAGAAGGTTTGCAAACCTAAATGCAAAGGAGGCCTAGGGTTACAAGATTCAGAAGTAACCACTGAAGCCTATGGGGAGAAACTCTGGTGGAGATGGGTCGAAGAAATATCATCACCATGGGAAAACCTCTGGTAGGCCAAGTATGCCCCGAACATAAAAAACTAGGATCAAATTCATTTTACGGGCACAAGGGAGGGATCAACCATCTGGAATCTAGCATGGCGCAAAAAAACTAAGATCCAGAAACACAACTTATGGGAAGTAAGCAATGGTAAAACAACCATATTTTGGGAGGAAGCGTGGCAATAGGAACCCTGAATGGAAAATATGGACAGGGAGGAACTCCAACAGGAAATTACTATGCAAGGCAAAATCAAAATCCATCACTACTGGAAACAATAAAATGATCATGATAGATGGAGGATCTGGGACAAACTCAATCCACAAAATAGAGATCGGATCGAAACAATAATGAAAGAGGTGGAGGAGGAATTGGGGAAAAGTTAAATTGTAGTCTCAGAAGAAGAGGACCAATTAAGATGGGGAAGGAAAAATGGTGGGGAATTCAACTTAAAAGAAGCTCGGAATTACATCGCATACCAGGACCAAGAATATCCAGCGCAAAAGTGGGGAAAGATTTGGGGCAGCCCCAGGTGGCCAAAAATCAAAATGTTCAAATGGCTAGTACTTCACAACCGAATTCTAACCTGGGAAAACCTAAGTAAAAGGGGTTTCATAGGCCCATCATGATGCCACCTCTGTCGAACTAAGGAAGAAAGAACAAATCACCTCCTCGATGAATGTAATTACTCAATAGAGATCTAGGATTGGGGGGCATGCATCTTTCACCAGTCCAATAAGACACAAGGTAACATCAGTGCAACCATCAACAACTGGAAGGAGGGTTACAATGAAAATAAAATGGTCAACCTTTGTTGGAATCTCATGCCGAGGATGATCATATGGGCAATATGGAAATAAAGGAACAAGTGCATCTTCAGAAATCAAAGCCTTCCAGAAGGGAAACTCAAGGAAGCAATAATCTCACAAATACAAGAAACGGTGCAGAGCCGCAACTGCTAGACTAGAAAAGCGCAACTCATAGTCCAGGACTCCTACATTCTTGAATCTTTTCACCTAAAAGATAGGTGCAACAACACACAGGTAGGGCGGCCACCACAACTCCAAATAGGAGAGCACAACTCGACACCCCCTCCGATAGGGTTGCTCAAGTTGAAGTTTGACGAGGCAGAAAAAGGAAACCCAAGAATGACAGGGTTGGGAGGGGTGATCAGAGATAGTGGTGGTAACATAATCCGACTTTATGCTGGGAATATGGGAAACTCAACCAAAAACACAGCAGAATTTGGAGCCCTAGATCTGAGTCTCGAAATCCTAAGTCGCGAAAGGATGACAAACACTATCGTGGAAGGTGACTCCACCTTGGTTCTCAACACGGTGAAGAGAATCGAAAATGGCACCAGAGTGGGCAAGGTTCAGAAACACTGGTGCTTGGCACACTCCCTACAAAAAATCCAAGAGCATTTGCACACGATGAACACAGTGGAGTTGTGCTGGGTATGTAGGTCGGCGAATGGCATGGAAGACATAATCGCCAACGAGGGGGTTAGAAAGGAAGGACCAGAACTAGACACTACCTGGATCAACATCCTGAATGGACAATTCATAATAGACTGCATCCAACTAGCGACAAAATATTGTGATGGCAGCTTGAGCAAGGAAGGACACATCGAGGAGGGTAGCGAAAGGCCCATCGGAAGGCAAGAAGCACCTAGGCAGAATATGAATTCTCAACACTCGACCACCAATTACAATGCAGGATCAGATTATACAACATGCGAGGGTACGACAACAAGGTCATGCCAATAGTAAGAATTGCGGGGAAAGACCATGGGAAAGTATCGAGGGAAAACAACAGGAAGCGAATGACATAAGGAAAGGGGGATTGACATAGACCAATATCGATACACCACACCAAATACTAGGTACGAGGAGTAGCACAGTAGGATATCAAGAAAGCAGGGGAAATAGACCATACAGGGATAATGACCGAGTCATCATGATCATACATACCATGACAGGGAAAAAGGATGGGAAGATTCACCTCTATGGGAAGTCCATGATTTGAAGGACGAGCCCGTAGTAGGGAAAGTTCAATAAGATAAGAAACATCAGAAATAGATTCAAATAGGAAGAGTGCAATTGCAGGGGCTACCACAAATACAAGGGTAGGGAAAGGAGAAACCCCTATGTAGACGTGAATAAGTTGAGAATCCAACAAAGGATCTTTCATAGGCGAGACAAGATGGTGCGAATGAAGCAAACACACAACAAAAGAAACCCTCTAGGGAAGGAAACTCCAAACAATCCTCGACAAGTTTCAAGGATGGTGCAGGAAGCAAAAGACGTAGAGGGAACCTTTCATACTCTGGTTGCACAGAAAGGAAAAGCGACAACTACCCAGTGGGAAAAGGAAATCAAAGACAAATGCAATGGAAAAGCATGGGATTATCTGACTCAAGAAGCAGACTGGATAACGGACCTGGGAGCCATGCAGCCCAGGGAAACCCTTTACCAAAAAATGGTGGAGATGGTGTGGATAAAAAATATGACGATCTGCAAAGTAAGCTCGGAAATGGAAGATGCCAGACTAGAGGACAACAAGGAACACAAGAAACTATTGAACGAAATATTGAGTCACCTCAACAATCTGGAAACCATTACCAAACTGCTAGATGAGGTCGAGAAGGACCAAAAAGCCAACATGGAGTGGCTGGCTCCTCACTTCCACCTCTACCTATGCTACGTCCATCACATGGACATCACACTAGTTGATGAAAATAAAGTGCCAACACATATCAGAAATACTCGCACAATCTCTCAGAAGGAGGAGAACAAGGGTCGCGCGGATGAAGGAAATAAACACATCATTGTCCTCGACTAGTGTCTGGTTAGTTTATTGTCAAGTTAGTCTGGTCAGTCTAGTGTCAGTCTCAACTTCTATTTTTCTCATGTATGTTGTGCTTATATTTTAAAAAACTGGACATGGTAGGACTGGGTTGGTTTCCCATGGTGGCAGTCTAGTCACACCCCTCGTTTATTTTAGAAAACACAACTCGAGAACCTATGGTCTGGTTTCCTTTTTGGCAAACTAGGGAGTCCCCCTTTTTTGTATGATAACCCTCCTTTAGTAATACAGGCTCTTACACTCATAAAAATATAAAATAATAATGCATTGTTAATGTATTACTTTATTAGTGTATTAATACTTTAACAATGTATTAATTAATATCGTATAAATGTATTAATTAATTAATTAATACTTTACATTATTAATGTATCAATTAATTAATATGTTACATTGTACATTAATGTAATTTATACATTACATTAATGCGATAATGTATTAATACTTTATTCATGTATTACTATTTTATTAATGTATTATTTAATTAGAGTATTAACACTTAATTAATGTTTTAATATTTTAAGACTTTAGTAATATATTTATTAAAAATGTAATAATATATATATATATATATATATAT
>JASDQU010014393.1:299157-322448 GCA_032191745.1 Picea mariana
TAACTAGGGGAATCGGTAACTGCGGTAGTATCGTACTCACGTGACACGGGGTCGAATCCTGCCGGCTGCCTTATAACCCCTAGGGAGAATCGCCCAGCCCGCAAGAACGTCTCCGGATAAATCGGGGTGAGAATCGACCTTGAGACCTCATTTTTACATTTCCTTCCATTTACACGGCACATGCCAATCGGTCTACACCCTTGCGGGCAAAATGTAATAATATATTAATTAATAAAGTATTTATTAATTTATTGATATTAAAAATATTTTACTAAATAAATTAAGGTCAACTTATTACTATTTATTAATGTTTTTATTAAAGTATTACTTTATTAATGTATTAATACTTTAACAATGTATT
This sequence comes from Picea mariana, assembly GCA_032191745.1. Classification (NCBI taxonomy): domain Eukaryota; kingdom Viridiplantae; phylum Streptophyta; class Pinopsida; order Pinales; family Pinaceae; genus Picea; species Picea mariana. The sequence continues at coordinate 299,519 of JASDQU010014393.1, forward strand.
AATTAATAATGTATTAATGCATTAATACTTTAATTGATACATTAATACATCAACATAATTTTTGATATAATTTTAATGTATTGTTTTATTAATATATTAATACTTTATTAATGTCTTAATGTATCAAGACTTTAGTAATGTATTTATTAAAAATGTGATAACATATTGATTAATTATTTAATTAATATATTAGAGTATGCATTAATGTATTTATTTTATTTATAATCATGATTATAGGAAACTATGATCATGGTCGATAATGGTCAACCATAGTCATTTTCAATAAATATATTAATATATTACTTTATTAGTTTATTAATACTTTTGCATTGTATCAATTAATAATGTATTAATGTAGTAATACTTGAATTGATACATTGATGTATCATTACATTATTATTGTATCAATAATATTACATTGGATTACTAATGTATTAATCAATGAGTCAATATATATTTTTATGGATTAATATATATTATTGTATTAATAATTTAACATGTTACATTATAGTATTTTAATTTATATATTATTATTTTATATTACATTACATTAATAGATCATTAATTTATATACATTAACACATTAATGTATTCTTAATATATTATTATTATATATTACATTAATGTGATAATTAATTGGTACATTAAATATGTATTAATATATTAATGGTTGTCTCAAGACATGTAACCTTCAACTAGTAACAATCACTTTATATAAGAGATTTATTTTAAAAAGGTGGAAAATAATAAGAATATTCCTATATCAACTACTTTCATAAAGTGATTGTTGCTAATATATTTAAAAACAAAATCCAAAAGTTTGTTTCACTCATTTAAATAAACAACAACTTATTTTTTTTTTTTTTAGACATTTGACAATTTTGAATAAGACTACAATTTTGTAAAGACTTTTATCTATGTTTTTCTAAAAAAGGAGAGGTTACGTATAAACAAATTTGTATAATGATATTTGTATAAAAATGGATTTACTGTTTTTTTATTTATTTTGATAAATTGTTAACATATAAAATGGATTTACTATTTATTTTTATTATTTTTATCAAATAAAACTGATCTTAGAATATATTTTATATGATTTTTATTGAAATTGAGTAATATAACATAGAAAATCAATAATATTAATTTAGGAAAATTATAATTAACATAATTCAAAGTTAATTTTATAATTTTACAAACTTGATAAAAAAAATTATGATAAAAATTAGAAACTTTAATATTGATTTATCCCAACTAAATTTAACAAGGCTGTGTGGCAGCGTAGTCCCTGCCAAGCAGGTTACAAGGTAAATTTTGGAAAATGGGGTCAAATTTTAATTGAGGAAAGTGTTCAGTGCAAAATGTATATCACGGAAATGTTGTGTGCAACATGTATATCATGAAACATGGGGCATAAAATTTCATTAGCGCTAAGGCGCGACCCCACGCAAAGATAATTGGTTAAGTGTGTCGGGTTGAAGTGGGATAGGAAAAAGTAGTAAAGGAAGATGAAAAATGAAGCGAGTATGTGATAAGAAGCATGAAGCACAAGTGGTATCCATGCAATAAATGACGCGTGGCATGTAGAGCACCATTTATTTTTTGACTGTATTTAACAAAATACAATTTGTGCATAATGGAAGAAAAAAATTGGAAATTTAAATGCATTTGTTATATAGACTGGTGAAAGATAAAAGTGTATGAGGACATAAATTTAAAAGGAGATAAGAAAACAGTTTTATTTGAAATATCTCAAAAAATAAAAGTTTTTTACATATTACTCGAAATTTTGAAAATACCAAAAAATAAAATTCTGTTACATATTACTAGAAATTTCAATGCGTTTGTCATATAGATTGGGATTGGGGCTCCCACGGACCATAAGAGAAATATGTACAAGAAACAAGATTGTAGAAAGAACATAGAGTGCAATACCTACAAAAAACTAAATTGAATAGTATAAGTGCTTGGCTACACATTTCTATTTAAAAAAGTGGAAAAATTGGGTTGATAAACAAAGTAGGATGCGATCAATATACTTAAAATGATGGTACATATGAGCCCTTTTGCTATTTTCTTGCGGCTGTCGTTTCATTGATGTCCTCGACGAATGATGGAATCGTGGCAACTGCATGTTGCCTTTCGTCGGCGGCCTGCTTCAATTCCCTTTCGATCCATTCTTCAATGTACCTTCTCATTGGGGCGACATTGATCTCATTCCATATTTTTATGTTGAAAAAAACATTTTCTAATTCTTGGAAGTTGATAGAAAGATTACACAGAGTCTGATGAATTTCCTCATTTTGTATTGAATAGTTGACTAGCTAGTCATCGACGTGAGCTTGATCATATTCAAGGATTCTTTAAAACTTTTCCAAAGACAATGCCTTAAACATATCAACCTCTTTATCAAACTCTTTCCTTGTTAAGGGAAAGGAGTTTGAGATTAAGTCGAGGTCTTGGAAGTCGTTGGTCTTTCCGGCTAAGTTTATTCTTGACAACCCTGTGAATAATTTATCTTTATTTGATATGGATTGTTCACATGACTGAACAATGAGATGCAGGTTCTTCACTTTCTCTTTCCATCATGCATGTAATTGACCAATTCGGTTTTTGGATGGAAGATCTTGTTGTCTTCTTTTTGTTTTTGTCATATTGTTGACAATGGTGCCAAATGAAGGACATGTTTAAATCGAAATGTTCTTCATCTTTTAACTCCGCCTCCAAATGTTCGAGAAAACTATGTGCCCTGGTTCCAAGGGAAGTGATGGTTGTGATGTTTTTCACACCTTAGTAAGCAATTCCATTCTTTTCTTGATATTATTCTCTAGATATCCTCTACAGGATGTGAGGAGGATGGAGAATCCTTTTAAGTTCGTTGCATGGGTGGAAGGCATGGCTATTGCCAAAGAATCAATGGCATAAGAATCAAAGACTCTTCCAATTCCTTGACCAGGTTCTTCAGTCTAGAATTCTTGGCCTCGATGCCTCCAATGGAATGATGAAGTGTATCTATGCTCGCCTTGTGAAGTTGACAGATTTGGGATGACATCATGTTGGCAAGGTCAACCTCTGAATGAGATTTTCCTTTCTTATTTTTTATATCCTTTTTTTCAATTATCAAATTTTTGGACTCGCTGTAAAAAACAACGCTCTGGAACACGAAGGATTCATCTTCGTCAAAATTTTCAGTATCCGATATGTCCATTGGATGACTATGATGGATGGCGTCTTTGAGTTGATCAAGGTAGCGGAGCATGCTATCCATATCAGTGTCAAGTTCCATGTTCTCACTTTGAATTTCTATCTCTTCTTCCTGTCCCACATTTTGTTTTATCTTGTCTACTCGAAGCTTGTGAGAACTATCAATTTTAGAGTGAGGAGGGTCATTATATCCTCCTCCGTTTGAAGAACTCTGAGTTAATTTGTTGTGGTGGTGGGCCGTTGGAGCGATGCTCCAGGATGTCCTACTTTTTAGAGTGTTATTCCCCGATTGAACACTCTTGTCACTGAGGCATGTCCCCTATTGCTTGTACAATTTAGTGTTGCTTTGCAATGTGTCTAGGTCGGTGGCATCAGAAGCAAGAGTATTTCCTCCAGTGTCTCTATTTTTGGACAGTTGTTTTTTTAAAAAACAATCGTCGAGGCCAAGTGTTTGTAAATGTTGTCGAAAAATATTATCGAGGTCGAACTCTCTTATGATTTCAACATATCTCAGGTTGAATTTGCTAGAATGCACTGCGAATCCATCAATTTTGTTGACGTTTTTCAACACAAACTCCCCGACCTTCCAAGGCAGAGGAATGGACTATTTTTTTTTCTTCTTTTGCAATAGATGCAACTAGTAGTTGTATTGTCATGCTACTTCTACAAAAAACATTCTGTCTGTAATGTGACATGGAAGGAGAGCAGGTTTTCCGGGGAGACAAAATATCTTATCACAGTGTAATTATACAAATGTTCAAGTGTTCCCTTCCTGTCCAAAAAACTGGTTGTTTGTTCAGATATGTGGGGAGAATATTCTCCTAACAACAAAACTTTGAAAATAGACACGAAGCCATTAAAAAACTCATAAAAATAGTGGGAATTCTTGTGCTTCCACAAGGCCTAGTACCAGAACGTTACTGGGTCAAATTCCCAGTTGACATTCTTGGACGGACATAGTTATGGAAACTGACAACAATGTGATATCGCAAAAACTAAGTAGGACAACATATAAAAAAAAAATTCCCTTTTGAAGCTTGACAATTGGGAACATATTTCATGGGAAATTAACATGCCCCAACAAAAAATTGCTTGTTCGTTGACTGTGAAATACTAAATATCAAGAGCCATACGAAAAACAGTTGTTGTGGACTCCTGTCCTGTTATTCTTGTAAATAGCCAGGCAATTTCAGGGAATGGATTTCTAAATGAACTAACCTGCAAGCTTGTGATATCTTCAGGAACTAGAATTAGGTATTCCAATAAATGGGGCAAGAGGTCCAACCCGCTATTATTATTTTCTAGGAACTATTTGCAATATTCTCCTCTGAACGTCAATGTGGGCTCCGACAATCTTAACATCTGGAGGAATACCTGAGGTGACAAAAAAACAAAAGAGAGGTCCCGGAGTGGAATAATTCTTTTGTCTGAAATAAATTTATTGGCACACCAAGAGACCAGGTCCTTACAGTCAAAACCCTTAGGGACACAGCCTACAGAAGAAATCCCAGAGGTCCAAATTACTTGGTTCTTTGTGGCAGGGGTTGAGTAATAAGAATATGCCCTGGACCACTAGAAGTTATGGTCCTCGCGCCTGAAGATGTTCATTGTATATCCATAGAACTATTTTCGAKTTGATGCTATAGGTTTATGCGAATGTTGGTTTTCTCCAGACGATGGTTGAAATGAACACTTAGAGCCGATAATGTAACTCTCTGCTAAATCCTGGTTAAATGCTTATGAATGGGAAATATCCTTAAGCCTTTCACTGATTAATGAAAATTTGTATGGGTGGTGCATGATGAATTGTTAGCAGTAAATATTACTTATTTCATATTTATAAATGCGAAGGTGGTGGGTACAGTGAAGAGAAATTAAGGATTGGATGTTTTGTTAATGTGCCAAGGCGACAACGTGTGAACAACATTTCATGATTTTGAAATCAACACTCGGAAGGGATAATATAAGCCCCCGCAAATCTTGGTTTAATATGTATTAATAGGAGATCTCCTTGATCCTTTCACCCATCAATGACAATCTATACGGTTCCTCCATGATGAGTTGTTAGAATTAAATGTGAGTAATTGCATATTTAGAAACAAGATATGTATATATATATATATAAACAAACAATTTTATTTTATTTTATTATAGACAAGTGTGAAGGTCACGGAGACGGGGAAGAGAAATGAATGAATGGAAAGGTCTGAAAAGTAGTCGAACGCGATTCAAAATAGTGTTACGGGGATACTCAAGAGAGGTGAGTGTTCCACGGTCAAATTTTATGTATCATAATTTTTTACTGCAAAATGTGTAAAACGAAAGAGAGCATGATGGGATAGTTCAGCGGTCGGTTTGTATATTTGTGGAATTATGGGAAAGTGGCTAAGTATGGAATAGGGAAACAGTCAGGCAGACTCGTTCTCGGAAGTGAGGATTGAATTTTTCATGAACAGACCAACCCGACAACACGCAAATGTCATTCCATGATGTGTGAAATTAATGCTTGCTAATTGCATGCCTAGAAATAAGATCTTATAAATCATTGGTAATTGCTAATTGCAAAAGGGCACTGGCACAAGAAGCAATGACTAGGAACTGAATATTTCTTGAACTCGCTAAACCGACGATCAACAAAAGAAATTTGAATAAATGGTGAAGTATGGAAAGTGAACAGATGGGATTTAAAATGGGGTGACAATAGTTCCACAAAAGACGTGAGGACCCGATGATTAAATTGTATTTTTCATAAGTTTTCAGTGAAAAATGTATACCACAGAAGAGGGCATGATAGGTAGACCGTAATATGGAAGATTGTATGATCTGAGTCCATTTGTAAATTTCTATATTGTGGAAGTGATGGTACTGTTCGCAGGTCATGGAACAATAGACTTCCAATCTAGAGCCTACCTACCGAAAATTCATGGTTGGAGAAGTGTCTGGGTATGGAATGGGGAAGTGGTCAATTAGTGTCGCGATATAAGAGTAGGAGTGCAAACGTCAACCTGGAAGTCCACCCACGCGCGTAGCCATAAATTTTTGAAAAAATGAATAAGTGACGAGAAAGATAAACTTCATGGAAAAGAGAAACGGATATTTGGCTAAGTATAGAAGACCAAAAAGAAGGGCTAATATATTCACATCTATAATAGACATCCCATTTTCCTGCCAAGATATATACTTGGAAATAAGTGCGAATGTGGCAGGCACAAAAAAGACCGACCTGGAATACGATCCACGAGTTTACTTGGTTCTTGGTTGTATGCTTCATCTGTCAATTTGTATATCATGGAACTCCGAGTCATTTTTTTAGCCAGCCATCCTGCAAGTCCGACTGTCAATTTGTATAGTGAGGAACTCTGGGTGTTGTTTGTAGGACATGAAACTATAGATGAAATGCTTTTCCCTTTAATATAACTTATGTGACACAAATGTAGTATGTGGATCATTTGAGAACTTTTCCATCTGTAGAGAATGGAAATCTTGAGCCTGCCAGCCCTCGAGCCCATTTATCAATCTATATATCGTGGAGCTCCAAATGTTGTTTGGAGGTCACAGAAAAATAGAAGTGCAATGTTGAGCCAACTAAGATGCAAGTTCGCCTATCAATTTGTATATCGTGAAACTCTAGGTGCTACTTGTAGGACATGAAACAATAGAGAGCCAATTTAGACAAAGGGGAAGCACTTGGTCGAAATGTGTGAATCCACCAACCCGCGTAGCAAGGCATTTTTGGAAAAAAATGATTAAGTAACCAGGAAGAGAAACTACAGGGGATAAAAGAGTGGGAAAATAGAAAGGCGAAGGCAGTTTTCGTAAGCACGAATTGGCATCAAACAAGCCCCATTGTTGCAAAACCATAATTTTCTTCTAATTGTTAGCAAATGCTTTGTTGAAGATTAGATTTTATTGCAACTTGTGGGTGTTGATACATTCTTCTATGATTGTAACATATTAACTTAATTATTAAACTTCATTTTCTACTAATTGTCAGCAATTGCTTTGTTGAAGATTAGATTTTATTGGAACGTGTGGGTGTAAGTGTGTTCTTGATACATTCTTCGATAACTGTAACATATTAACTTAAGTATTAAAATTCTTGTATTATCGATTGTTAGCATTAAAAATTAATAATTGCATGTCGGAAAAAAATGATTAAGTAACCAGGAAGAGAAACTACGGGGGATAAAATTGTGGAAAAATAGAAAGGCGGAGGGAAATTTTCGTAAGCGCGAATTGGTTTCAAACAAGCCCCATTGTTGCAAAACCATCATTTTCTACTAATTGTCAGCAAATTCTTTGTTGAAGATTAGATTTTATTGCAATGTGTGGGTGTTGATACATTCTTCCATGACTATAACATATTAACTTAAGTATTAAACTTTAGTTTCTACTAATTGCCAGCAAATGCTTTGTTGAAGATTAGATTTTATTGGAACGTGTGGGTGTAAGTGTGTTATTGATACATTCTTCCATGACTGTAACATATTAACTTAATTATTAAACTTTTTTCATTATGGGTTTTTATGATTAAAAATTAATAATTTCATGTATAGAAACAAGAATGATGATTTTGATACAACATTGTACTTTGGTATTACTATGTTCTATCTGCATTGCGAATAGAATTGAACATTGGTTTGAAACTGTGTGTAATCCATTTTTTGTTTGCATAAAAGCCTGGTGGATTGACACAGTACATTTTCATATAATTGTTATATGTTCCATCTTAGAACAAATTACCTAAGTAAATACAATATCGAAGAACTATGAGACAAACGAACCATGCCAATGAGAACATGTGTTCAATCTAGAAAAGAAGCAACAATGAATATTCCAAGGAAAAATGTTTTAATAGTAAATCCATTTAAAAAAAAAAAAAAACACCGAGTATTGTACATCTATCCTTAGAAATTGGACCCAGTTCTTCAAGCCAAAACATTGAACGTATATGCCACAAACATAGACATGGGATCCAAAATATGTAGGATTCTTGCAGTTTTCTCCTCGATGAATCATCCTGTGGTAAAATTGATAGTTTTCATAAGCTTCCCGTGAGGAAGAAGACAAAAAAAATTATAGGGTTGAATAACCCTTAACTGAAAGTTAGGACACAACTAGAAACTGCCTCTACAGAGTCAAAAATACTTCAGGAACACAGGTTGCACGTGCAATTCCAGAGGCCCAAATTAGTCCATTATGGGTGGAAGGAGATGACTAGTAGAAATATTCCTTGCACCAGTGAGATTTCTGGTCCTCATTCCCAAAAATGTTTATTGTAAATCTAGAGAATAGGAAAGTAGTCCCGCAAGTGAATATTTTTTTATCGTGAAATATATCTTTGGGATCATCAACATATCATTTCTTTACAGTGAAAATCTTTCGCCCAGAACAAACTAATTTGGACATATGGAATTCCTACTTTCGAGTTACAAAGCGGCTGTTGTGTTCATCATCAATTTCTTTTCTAAAACTCCTCTTGGTGTTGTCAGGACCGCCATCACTGCGCTGGGAAGTTCTGCCCATTATGGTTGATTTCAATTTGGGTGCAGGAGTGGGAACAATTTCTGCATTGCCATCATCCATTGTCATATCATCTCCCATCAAATCATCTTCTTTTGGCTCAGAACCCATGACATCAACCTCTGTGCCAAGCATCAATGCAATTGGGCAGGTTCTCTGAGCAAGCAAGGTTTCCTTGGAATTCTTTGGCTTGAAATATATCTCTCGGTGTACCAAGGGACCATCTCCTTTTTTTTCTCCTAGGCGGAGGGAGATGAGTAGTAAGAATATGCCCTAGAATACTAGAACCTCTGGCCATTATTCCCAAATGTGTTTATTGTATCTGGACAAAACTGTTGCCATATGTTAATGAAAACTTTTGTTTCCTTCAGATGATGTTTGAAATGAAAATTTGGGAGGGATAATATAACCCTCCGCAAATTATGGTTTAATTTGTATCAATGGAATATCTCCTTGAGCCTTTCGTTGATCAATGACAATCTCTAGGGATCGTGTGGAATGAGTTGTTACCCTTAAATCTCACTAATTGAATATTTAGAAAAAAGTGCAAAGGTGGTTGAGACGACAAAGAGATATTAAGAATTAGAGATTTCTTAAAGGCGCCAACCCGCTGGTGCACGAAACAAATTGCATCATGCTTGAAATGAATACTTGGAAATGATAACACTCTTCTCCGCAAATCTTGGTTTAATTCATAGTAATGACAAATATTCTCTAGCCTTCCAGACATTAATGACAATATTAACGGTTCCTGTAGGATGAACTACTAGCACTAAATCTTAATTCTTGCATATTTGGAAATAAGTACGAAGGTAGCAGTGATGGAGAATTGTGACCAAGCATTGTACATTTCATCCACCCACCCACCCATGAAACAGATTCCGAGAAATGCCCAAGTATGGAAATTGGTCGTACAGGTTACAAAAAAAAAAGGGCAGAAGATATACCTAGGAGACGTGAGGGGTCGATGGTCATATTGCATATCAGTGACAGATATCGGTCGTCAATTTGTATGTCACGGAATTTTGGGTGTTGTCTGTGCGTAGGGGAAAAACGAAAGAACAATGTCGAGAGGGAAATTTGTCTATTGCTAAACTTCAGGTTCTATGTATAAAAGCATGAGACATTCGGAAAAAGGACCAAGTAAATAGAAAGAAAAAGAATAGGAGATGAAGGGGAATTTGTTTTCTAATTTGTAAGTCGCAAAAGTCCGGGTTCTTTTTGTAGGCGGCGGAACAATCGAAATGCAATGTTGAACCTGCCTATGAAGGAACACGCGATTCAAAAATTTTGTTCAATATGAGATGGGGAAGCGATTGGTCGGGTTGGTGATATAAAAGTAACAATGGAAATTTGAAAATGCAAATCCGCCAAATCCCGCACCTAGACATTTTCCAAAAAATGAGTATGTAAAGAAAGGGAAAGTAGAGTGAAAAGATAAAGTAGATGACAATTTTCGGAAGAGGGAATCAGTCATAATAGTAACTATGGAGTGCATTAAACATGTTAAAAAGTTCTTCAATCAAGTAATAGATACAACGAGCGATGTTTATAGTTTTCAGAATCTGTTTGTATAAGAGAAGGAACGAAAAGTTACAAGAAAATCATTTTTTGGATGTTTAAGTAAAGTCTTTGTACTGCTAGCTTCATAGGAAGTATAACAATGATGAATTTGAATTTTAATGTCCTCTCGTTCATATGATCGTTCCATTAGACTTCGCATAATATATATTAATTTATTTCAATTTGTTTGTTAATTTGTGGATCGTGGAAGCCACGGTGTTGTTTGCAGGTGGCGGAACAATGGAAAATCGATATTGAACCCACCTATCTGGTAACTCACCTATTCAGAAAAACACGAGACAAAACATTTGTAAAATATGAAATGGCGAAGCGGTCGGTCGATCTGGTGATATAAAAGTAAGTGAAATCTTAAGACGTGAATCCGCCAACTTCTGTACCTAGAAATTTTCTGAAAAATGAGTAATACATACTAAATGTGTACTACAAAGTATAAACATGAGATTTTATAGAGCACACACGGATCCCACATTCCATACTTAGGCACTTTTTGGATCGTGGGTTCTCGGGCTGGCGGGCTCAAAATTGGGCCTCTATTGTTCCATGGCCTGCAAATAGCACCAAGAATTCCACGATATACAAATTGACAAGCGGACCTGCGGGCTGGTTAGGTAAACATTGCACTCTTATTGTTTTGTGTCATACAAACAGAACTCAGAGCTCTGTGATATACAAATTGATAAATGGACTTCAGGGCTAGCGGCCTGAAGATTGCGATTGTTTACGGATGGTAATCCCTATCAACTATGTAACATTATCTAAAAACAGTATTTTCAATACTAAATTATTAATATTAAATATTGATATTGTAAAATTTAATTAGACAAAAAGGTTTGTACAATATGAAATGATGAAGCGGTCGATCAGGTTGGTTATATAAAAGTAAGTGAAATCTAAAGGCATGAACTGCCAACTTCCGCACTTAGAAATTTTTTGAAAAATGAGTAATATGTACTAAATATGTACTTCTATAAATCATGGACATGAGATTTTATAAATCATGTACGGATCCCTCATTCCACACTTAGCCACTTTTTGGATCGCAGGTTCTCGGGTTGGCAGGCTCAAAATTGGACGTCTATTGTGTTGTGGCCTACAAATAGCACCTAGAATTCCGTGATATACAAATTGAAAAGCGAACCTGCGAGCTGGCTGGCTCAACATTGTACTCCTATTGTTTTGTGTCCTCCAAACAACACTCGGAGTTCTGCGATATACATATTGACAAATAGATTCTAGGACTGTCGGCCTCAAGATTGTGATTATTTATGAATGGTAATCCCTAAAAACTATCTAACATTATATAAAATCATCATTTTCAATACTAAATTATTAATATTAAAGATTGATATTGTACAATTTAATTAGACAAAAATGTTTGTACAATATGAAACAGGGAAGCGGTCGGTCGGGCTGGTGATATAAAAGTAACTGAAATCTGAAGACGTGAATCTGCCAACTTCCGTATCAATAAATTTTCTGAAAAAATGAGTAATATATAATTAATATGTACTTTTATAAAGTATGGACATGAGATTTTATAGAGCATGTACGGATCCTGCATTCCATACTTAGCCACTTTTTGGATCATGGGTTCTCGGGCTCACGGGCTCAAAATTGGGCCTCTATTGTTATGTGTGTTACAAATAGCACCCAAGAGTTCCGCAATATACAAATTGAGAGGCGGACTTGCGGGCTGGAAGACACAACATTGCACTTCTATTGTTCTGTGTCCTCCAAACAACAATCGAAGTTTCGCGATATACAAATTGACAGATAGACTCCAAGGCTGGCAGGATCAAGATTGCAATTGTTCACGGATGGTGAGCCCTATAAACTATCTAACACTACCTAAAAACATTATTTTCAATAATAAAGTATTAATATTAAATATTGATATTGTACAATTTAATTACATAAATTTATTAAAGGATGTTAAATATCTTATTTAAAAGAAAAAATCGCGTATTCAAAAACTTGCATTTCAAAAATTTTGTATAATATGAAATGGGGAAGAGGTCAGTCGGGCTGGTGATACAAAAGTGGGTGGAAATCCGAACATGTGTATCCGCCAATTTCCGGACTTGGAAATTTTTCGAGAAACGAGTAATATATACTAAATATGTACTTTTATAAAGTATAGGCATGAGATTTTATAGAGCATGTACGAATCCCTCATTCCATACTTAGCCACTTTTTGGATCGTGGGTTCTTGGGCTGGTGGGCTCAAAGTTGGGCCTCTATTGTTCCGTGCCCTACAAATAACACCCAGAGTTCCGCGATATACAAATTGACAAGTGGACTTGCTGACTATTTAAATTTTAAGGGCCTCATGTAGATATGATAGCATAATTGGACTTCAGCCAGTTTATATTTTTTTATTACAATATGAAATGGGGAAGCGGTCTATCAGGCTAGTGATATAAAAGTAAGTAAAATATGAAGACGTAAATCTGCCAACTTCCGCACCTAGAAATTTTCCAAAAAACAACCAATACAAACTAAGTATGTACTCTTATAAGTATGGACATGAGATTTTTATAGAGGATGTACTGATCTCACATTCCATACTTGGCCACATTTTGGATTGTGGGTTCTCATTTTGGCTGGCTCAACATTGCAATTCTATTGTTTTGTTTCTTCCAAACAAAACTCGGAGGAAATGAGTAATACATAATAAATATGTACTTTTATAAACTATAGACATGAGATTTTATAGAGCATGTACGAATCCCTCATTCCATACTTCGCCGCGTTTTGGATCGTGGGTTCTTGAGCTGGTGGGCTGAAAATTGGGCCTCTATTGTTCCGTTCCCTACAAACAACACCCAGAGTTCCGCGATATACAAATTGACAAGCAGATTTGCGGGTTGGATAGATCAACATTGCATTTCTACTGTTCTATGTCCTCCAAGCAGTGGTCAGACTTCCACGATATACAAATTGATAGATGGACTCCAGGACTGGCGGGCTCAATATTGCCATTGTTTATGAATGGTCATCCCTATCAACTATCTAAAATTATAAAAAAACATGATTTTCAAATACTAAATTATCAATATTAAATATTGATATTGTACAATTCAATTACATAGTTTTAATTACATAAATTATCAATATTGAACCCGCCTATTCGGTAACTCACCTATTCGGAAAACCGCGAGCCAAAAATTTTGTACAATATGAAATGGGGAAGTGGTCAGTCAAGCTGGTGATATAAAAGCAAGATGAATCTGAAGGCGTGAATCCGCCAACTTCTGTACCTAGAAAATTTCTGAAAAATGAGTAATACATACTAAATATGTACTTCTATAAAGTATGGACATGAGATTTTATAGAGCATAAACGAATCCTACATTCCATACTTAGCCACTTTTTGGATTGCAGGTTCTCGAGCTGGCGGGCTCAAAATTGGGCGTCTATTGTTCCGTTCCCTACAAATAACACCCAGAATTCCACGATATACAAATTGACAAGCGAACCAGCGGGGTGGTTGGCTCAACATTGCACTTCTATTGTTTCATGTCCTCCAAACAACACTCAGAGTTCCGCGATATACAAATTAAAAGGTCAATTATTAATATTAAATATTGATATTGTACAATTTAATTACATAAAATTATCAAATGATGTTAAATTGCTTATTTTAAAAAAACAAAGGAAACAAAACAAAGTTTTTTAAAATTCTATCACCGCAAGCATAAGAATGATAAATTTGAATTTTAAGGGCCTCTTGTTGATATGATAGCACAATTAAACTTCATGTAGTATATATTCATTGATCTTAAATTATTCCATGAGATTAATTTTACCAAGTTCATCGATCAAGGAAATATGCTAAAACAAGCCACAGACTACATTTGCGTCACAACACCATACAAATTATTAGGCGGATTTGCGGGCTAGCTGGCTAAAAAATTGCAATTCTATTGTTTCGCGATATAACAAATGGACAAATGAAGAAAACACTCGAAGTTTCGCGATATACAAATGGACAAATGAAGAAAACAACCAAGAACCAACTAAACTCCAAATAGGTTGCAAGCAAGTTCCCACAAGGTTCCATAAAGCAGGACGCATCGACCTTTGCATCAAAAAAATTTATATACAAAGAAAAGACGTCACAACATTCGTTTTCTCTTACATATGGTATATGTTCCCAGTAGAAAATAACCGAGGCCATGGGATATATGGGGTTTGCTTCCATGCTTTCAATTCTTCGACCGAACAATCTTATGTCCATGCAATATCAAGTACTCAAGTCCGACGAACATTCATCTGGATGTTGAATAAATATTACAGAGACACATGAGATATTTTTCATTTCTTGCCAAAGTTTGATATGTATTTATTTTTCCTTCTTCAACCGATATGCAAAATTGCATTGTCCTCATTTAAGGAAAATTTGTTGTGTATCTGAAAGTCGCGCAACATGTAGACACTGCTTGCCTTTTTTTTGTATATATGTTTCATACGATAATTATGCCAACCTAGGAAGCAAATTTTGTAACAGAGGCTGCCTAACTGTACAATGCACAGTTGTGTTGCCCACGGTTCAGATGACAACATCGAGGCTTTTGTTCCTGAGTTTATACTTTAAGGTTGTAAAGTATACCATCAAGGCATCCGTAAAGGTAAAAGTAACTAAAGGGTAAGAATAAAAAAGAAGGGTAAATCATAGTCGGTTTCTCAACTGCCTTTGTCTAGCTTCCCACTATTCTTGGATGTTGATATCTCTCTCAATAGCTGCCCATGAACATTCTAATTCAGCCCGGTTAGTTGTTGCTTGCAGAATAGTATTAAACAGGTTTAAAGCAATGCTAGTTTGATCTTGGAGGCCAGGTTCTATGTTGGGTTGTCTATTATTTGGGACAGTCATGGAAAATAAAGTTTTATTTAAATATGAAATGTTTGAATATTTGTTGCTTTAGTTTTTAAGGGATAAAAAGAGAAAAATAGTTTTGGAGCTCAAAATAATACATAATAACAATTGAGGCCGTTTCCTGTACTTGAAACAATTTTTAGAATAGTAAAGTAACAAAGTAACACTGCTGAGAAAATATGAGGCTTTAATCACGAAATAATATCATATTGTAACAGGCGACAAAGAGGAAAATGAGATTTATAATGAAATGTAAAATATAATCATTCAAATAACCTACAGGTCTTGAAATTGTTGATAGAAATCACAAAAGAAAAACTATAAATAATTCAATAATAAAATCAATTTAAACTACAATAGATGTGTGAAATAAACTTATAGTTGATCATTCATTAGAAAAACGTAAGAAGAAAAATATTGAAAAATATTGGAAACAAGGTAAAGAACACATAGCTTCAAGTTGACAGAATTCAGAATCTTGTCTGTATTATTTATATCACAGTGGATTGGAAAACTTTTTAATACAATCGACTCTCTCAAAAACAAAAAGCCTTTTCTCAGTCTTGTGAAAATATATTTATACATGATCACCATACATTTTTCCCGTTGGTGATTAACTAACTTCCTAAGACTAACGGTTACATGAATGAACAATGTCAAACCGATTACATTTCTATTCTAACTGCTTCATTATTCCAAAGATGAAAATCTTCAAAACAGTATTTTATGTCTGCGTTGATGAACCTGCTCCTTCTTCTTTAAGAAAACAAATACATTTTACCAGAAATTGTACTAAAACTCTGGGAGCCTCTAGAATATCCTTTTCTTCAAATAAGAAAAACTTTCTCTGTAGTTATGGCAGACAGTCTTCGATTATCTTTCTTGAGAACTTGATAGTTTGTAGTTTTAAATTAGGCATTACTATCCATTTATCAATTTGAGTGACATTGATTACATTTATTTGTGGGATCTCTTTCTAAATTTCTTCCAGATCTTCTTTGAATCTTAACTTATTCTTAACAATGTTAATTTCCCCTAACAACCCTGAACAGTCATTTTTTCCAATGTTCAATGAAGTTTTCTCTAAAAGGTCAAAAATTCCTTGACAATTGTCATTAAATTCTCTGGTCATTCTTTTGTTTTCTGTGAGGTCTGCCTCCCATACCTTGAGTATTACATCACCTCTAATCTTCTCTGAAACAGATAATTTTTTAGCTTCCCCGAAACCCTCTTTTGTTGAAAGAGCCACTTCTTTTTGGAAAGTTGCTCTGACTACTTTCACTTCTCTTTCTTTCTAGAGAATATTCTCCAAGGATTTATTTGTTTCTTGGAAGTAATTCTAGACAAATTCTAGATTAAAAAACACTCCTTGTTGTTCTTTTTCTATCTTCATATGTATTTCCAATACCTGGGCCTGGAAGATTTCAAGCTCTACCACTTGATTTGAAATGGAATTAATCTTATCTTGTAATTGTTTATTTATTTCCTCTTGCTTTATGACCTGTTCTTGAGTGACCTGTATTTTTTGATTTGCTTCCTCTAAGCTTGCTTTCATTTTTTGACTCTCTTGTGTATCATTTAATCTAGCTTGTTCTAGACCCTTTTTTATCTCCCAATTGATATTTCTTTCAGTCTCTTTCAATTGACCCTGTAGTTGAGCTATCCTATGATATTTCTACTCCAAAACAGTTGTCAAACTACCCACAGAGTATAAATTCACCGACGCTAAAGCTCCCATTGTGCCCGCTATTTCTGTAGCGAATTCTCCCTCTTTAATCTTTTGTCCATCTATAATGATTTTGTGCTTTTTAATCATCATATCTCCTCTTGGATGCATCTCCTGTTTTAGGATAGCCTTCCTCTTTTTACTGAGAAAATAATCGGATGAAGGAATCTCATCCCTAAAAATAGGTTCAAGATCACTAACGTATAGAGTTCCCTCGTGGGGGTTTCCATAAATAGACTGCAATGGAGTCAAAGAAGTAATAGGACTTCCAAGTTCTGTCGATGTTGTTCATCCTACTTTTTTCAGAAAACTCTCAGGGATTTATGAGGGTGTTTCCAACTCCTTTCGTTTCCCTGCCTCTGATTTTTTTGTCTGAGCGACTCCTGTTTCCTGTGAAGGCATTTCACTCTCCTTCATTTTTCCATTTGTATTTTCTTTACCATGTATATCTGTTTCAAAGCCTGGGGGAGGCCCTTCCTACTCTAGAGGAGGAATCGTGGATTCACCTTGCAAAAATTTTGGCAAACAAATTCGCCCGTGACTTTGGAAGGATATAAAACCAGTCTGCAAGTCGGGTGATAAGGCCCGTACTCTATTCAATATATCCTCATAAGTTTTAACCTCCTTGAATATATCATCATAAATAGATGTTTCGTGCTCATAAGCTTTCATATTACAATGCATCAAATGTCTTCTTACTAATTGATAAGGGTCATGCTTTCTGTGCTCAATATCTACCATTTTTATTTCTTTTAGTGCTTCAGCCTCCACTTTAGAATGGTCGAGGTTTAGTAATGAAAATTTCCTAACATACACAGGGAAGATTGGCCAGGATTTCTTTTGAGCTGCTTTTAGCTCTATTCCAATACCACCTTTCACTATTTGATGTGCTACCTCCCTCAATACCAGTTTGTCCGGGAGGAATTTCGGAAGTGTGTGAGGGGGGATTGAGCACCCATAAACCCTAACGTAAGAGAAGTTTTCATCAACAAACCAGTCAGCTATTGCTTTGAGATTTTTTGAGGTTGGCTTAGAAATGCGAGGGGGTTCATAACCATAAAATTTTTTATGCATTGGAATTATTATAAAATGAAAATTTTTGTAAAATGCCTTCGTAGAATTTTCTTCCCATAACAAAGAGTGATACTCGTGAATGGGTTCAGGGCAATTTATGTTCCAACTCCAATTCATCAAGGGAAAAGGAGTCACAAAGAAAACTGCGTCCATAATGTACATTGACATATAAAAGGCCACTGGTTGACCTTTAGATTTTGCAACTCTGTAGTTTGAAACTTCTTGAGCTAGGTTATTAGATAGAATCTTACTCTAGTTGAAAGTATATCCTTCTAAAGCTTCTTCTAAAAAGGGCACCCATGCTGCAGGAAAATGGTAGTGATTCTTTTTCTCGAAAAGTCTACACAACATAATGGCTACATAGACCATGTATTCGTTTAAAGATGTTGTGGAATAAACCCCATGGGTATCGACCCTAAACTTTGATGGACATCTCCACCATTCTCTGATTAAATCGGGATAAGTTCGGTCTGCCTCAATACACTCTTTCCTTTGAAATTTAGCTAAAAACTCAGCATTATAAGTGTACTTAGGATTTGGTGAGAGCTTATACATTACTTGTATATGTTCTGGCCTGAATGAGCTGACAACGACCCCTTGATCATTTAAAATGCTCCTCGTCAGAATATCATCCTTTTCCAAGGCCCATTTGATCATGTCATTATACGCCATAAGCCGAGGGAACACCACGATCTTATGAAGCTCTGATTATTCTATATCCCTAAAGCGATTCTCAGAATCAATAAGAGAATTCTTGATTTCGTATTCCAAGAATTCAGAGATTTGTGTCCAAGATTTAATTGAGTCGATAGCATGTGGTGTAGTGTCAGATATGACATCTCCTTCCTCTATATCTTCACTCTTCTTCAGTGCCTTCTTTGGTGCCATGACTTTAAGTTAGATGGAAAACCTGTTACGGAAAAGGAGTGTATGAGATCGGTTGAATGTGTCTTACGCTTGATAGTATGAAACACAATATGTTGCGAAACACAGACCTTCAAACTCTCTTTTAATTCATTTAACAATGCAGGTACTAACGTAGATGACAAGATTTCAATACATTGAATGTAGTGGATATTTACTAAGATACGCATTAATGTCACATATTATCAATTATCCCTTATTAAAGTGGCCATATTTTGGCGCTTTTGGATTCAAAATTCGGAAAATTTCATTCGATCAGAAACTGAAATGTGAGCGAACCTAAAAATTTGATTGTCATTAATTATGCTTCCAAAACAGATTAATTTAGTTTAAACACAGATTAAGAGTCAAGATTTCGCGTTTTGGGATTTCGAAGATCGTGTTGACAAGAGGTATGTTATTACTGAATCCTGATTTCTGAAATTGCAAAATCACGACAAGTTTAAATTAGGACTTAATTTCGTTTTGGTAAATTAATTAATCAGTATTAAACCCACTTTGATCATTTCGTGATTTTGGAGATCGTGTTGACAAGAGGTATGTCATCGCTGAATCCCAATTTCCAAAAATGAGAAATAATTAACTTAAGCCTTAAATTTTCGTATTAGTCAATTAATTAATCAGGGTTAAGGACTAACTTCCGAAACAAGCTTAATTTAGTTTAAAAACAGATTATGAGTCGGTACTTCACGCTTCGGGATTTCAGGGATCACGTTGACAAGAGGTATGTTATCGACGAACCCCAAATCCCAAAATCACGATATGATTAATTTAGTCTTTAATAGTTAGTAACTTCCATATTTCGGGAAATCAGGGATCGGGATTCCGTAATTTGAAATGTATTAAAACATATGTTCTCAGTAAACCCCAAATTCCGAAAAACTTTTTTAAGGTTAATCTTAACTCCTTTAGGGTTTAAAGTTTTCATGATTTAAGAAATAATTTTACCGAAAGCGCATCGGGACTTTTATAACATTTTTGGTTTTTATACCTTTTATTATTTAAAGAATAAATCTTGTCAGGATTTTGGTACCGTCCTTTTGGAAATGACAATGAGGGTTATTCTTCGTGGAAATCCGAAACCCGAAAAAGGAAGGTTTTGGATTTGAAGATAAAAAAATTAATATATATTTCAACGGAGGCAATGTCCATATATATATGGACATTTTTCACCGCATCACAGACAATCAATCGTATCATCACTTATCAAAGCAGAGACAGAAGAAAGAGAGTTTCATTTCGCACATATATGTTCAAAGGGGATCGAGTACACATTCGCTGCAACCAAAACACCTTCAACCTAGGAACGCATGCATAGGAATTAATACATTGAACAATATAATACATAACTGCAGCCCCCACCCCTTAAAAAAAATAATATTAAATAAAACAAGCCGCAAAAATTTGGTGAAGGATATTTGTATAAGAAAAGCGAGGATGATTTTGTGGATGTATACCTACAACAATTGTATAGATAGCTAGTTTCTTCAGATCCTATACTATATCTGCTCGCAACTCTTACAAACGTTGCCTGGGTTGTGCGAAAGATCCTTTCTCTAACATCCCTTTTATTTGTTATATTTTTTAAGAGCATAAGTGGAAACTTCCCTTTTTGCAATTGATGTTCCAATGACAAAAAAAAAAATTGAATAGGTATCGAACAATTGCATCTGCAACATGGAACAGTGAAATATTTGTGTAACTTACTCGAGATACATGCACATGCAAATGTAAAGGACAAAACTGGATATGGAAAGCGGTACCATTGCCTTCTCGTTGTTCGACTCTCCATCCTTTATATGGAGAATGTGTTGCGAGCTAAGTTTTCTCACCAGTGTTACAGTTGCGCCAATGGTTCTGATTGGGTAAATATCACTACTATGTGCAAGCTGGCTGATAGTTGCGTCCAGGACGAAATGATATTCTGAACAAACAACATGAATTTTTCCCACAATACTTGTTTGGTTGAGAGATATAATCCGATCAAAATCACCACGGTCATATATTGTTTTGGGCAATATATTAAAATTTGTAATGGATATCCCATTACCCGACAATATTTTTTCTGCATGTTTCTGTACAAGTTGTGTAGGAATAGTGAGTGTCACTGTCATCATGGCCTCTTTGTCTCTCATGTTAACATGAAAAATGAATCTAGTTTTGTTTTCCTTGTCCAAGTAGGCGCTATATATGGCCATTATGTCCCCGACGAACACTTGTCCAGTTAGGTGGCTTTTCAAGCCCTCTATTGATAGTACTTTGGGTGTTACAACTCTAGACTTGGTGACAAATTTTGAATAGGAAAACTAAAGTGAATGGTTGTGTGCATTTTATTTTTTTTGTATTCTTCTTTCACTGGAATAAATATAAAAGTACGTGCATAGCTTCGATGAACTATGAAGCCAGAGTTTTGCAACCACACCTCTGAGTCTGCAAAACCTGTGCTATGTTCGACGTCTCACTTGTAATTGTTGATACTTGTTGAGAAATGCAAACCATGTATTGTAGATGACATTAGCATATTCACCATGTCATAGATGAATAAATAGCCGAGGATATTTTTTTGGTAAACATACTAAGAGTAGAGCGTATGCATCTTTACCTTTGGCCTTGTCGGTTTGCTGATGTCTAAGATGACTGACTTCTCATGGCCATGTCACTAGTCCAACGTTTTCTGATGCAAGCATGTGTAGCTGAACATCAACACTAAACAAGCATATGCATTGTATATTGTCCATCAAAAGGACTAAACAAGCGTAAAATTGTATGCATCTGTTTTTTTTGACTGGAAAAATGTGTAACAGTAAACATGGCCTAAGGGCGGGGCACCACAGCCAATCTGTATATCATGGACCCCCGAAAGTCAGGGGAGCAATATTGAACCTGCCAGTCTGGCACCTGCAATCAACAAAGTGGGTAAGTATGGAATATGGTAGAAGCGTGACCATGGATTTGAAACCATTAGTCCGCCAACCGGTGCACCAAGGCATTTTCGGAAAGACCACTAAGTAGATTAATTCGAAAACAAAAGGGATAATAGAAAATGGAAAAAGTAAAACTAGGGAGTGTAGAAAGGCCCATTACTTCAAAGCCATAATTTTCTAGTCTAACATTATATTCCCCCACCCGGTTTGTATATTTAATTTACCAACACAGTTGGTATACCTTTTCGAAGATTGTACCAGAGAATGCTCTGCTGTTGCACAAAACAATTCATCTTCCTATCCAACCAACCTGTTTCTTCCAAGGTAGAAACATCGAATATGCAATGGACATGAATGAAAGTTAGTATGAACACATACATGTAAAAGAAAGAGAAACAGGTATATTTATTCCAATGTAACAACAATCAGAATACGATTCACATGAGAATACGCATAAATATATTATATATGAAGGAAGAAAAGAACAAAAATAAAAATAAAAATAAAAAAGGTGCAAAGCAGCAGAACAAGCACAACAAATATATAGACAATAAATGAAAAAATGAACACTGGAATATGAAATAAGAGTACAGGTATCCACTTTTGTAATTCCTCATCTACATTCCCACCAAAGAGTCCATCGTCCTATCGTAGGTGATAACCCAATAAGCGAAATTACAGTATCCTTGCCATAAGGTAGTATCACCRTTTCATTAAGTTATAACGACCTTGCCAAACCTTCACAACCAAAATTCGCATTGCGACATAACGTCCTATGATTATTAACATAAAAATAGGCGTTCCATTTTCTTTATCACCACCATAAGGCGAAATAACATCAACCCTATCTCTACTATAAGCAGTTGACCTTTGGCATTATATTACCTTCTTCCTTAGGTTATATCGACCTTGCAATTTCTCCCTACAAATTCATATCTAAATTTTAATGTAATAATACAATATGACGACCTTGCAATATCACCTACTAAAATCCAATTAAATTATAGTGACATCACCAAGAGTTAGCAGTATGGCAACCTTTATGGTTCTAAATTCACAATCATACAAGATTAAATTATTATTATTATACATAGG
>JASDQU010014393.1:361469-401303 GCA_032191745.1 Picea mariana
ATAAAATCCTTGACTGTAGCTACTACTACTCTAGAAAATATTTTTGGTGCATTCTTTAAACCAAATGGAATTACTGTGTACTGATATGACTTCCACTCCATTGTAAATTTAGTTGTGTACCTGTCCTCCGGAGAAATTATGATTTGATTATATACTGAAAATCCATCTGTGAAAGAGTACAATCATTTTCCTCCCACTTTCTCTAAAACCTTATCTGTAAATGGATTAGGAAAAGGATCATGCAAGCATGCATCATTTAAATTACTCATATCCACATATATATTAATCCCTCTAGTCTTCTTTTAGTGGACTACCATTGGACTAATCCACTCTGATTCTTCTACAGGCTCTATGATTCCTGATTCTAGCATTCTGTCAATTTCTTCCTTCACCTTATTCTTATAGATGGGTTTTAATTCGTATGGTATCTGTCTAAATGGTCTTGCCTTTGGTATAAGGGATATCTTCATTTCTCTAAGGTCTCATGTTACCCCTTCTATCTCTAAAAATGTTGCTAGGAATAAGTCACTATACTCGTGCAGTAATTCAATTATCTTTTCCATTGTCTCACTATCCCAGTAACCTCCAGTTTTGTCTATATTAGGCTTCTCTTCAGTACCAATATTGACCTTTTTAATCTTCATAGGTGCAGTAAATTATTCTGATTGCAACAAGGGTCCTTCCAACCCTCTTTCTCCCTCCCCTTCTAATATATGTATGCCATGTGTGTTTTACTCTAGTTCTTCATCCTCTGTGACCTCATAACAGTAAACTAATTACTCAAGTGTTTATTTTCTGTAATATTTGCGTATTGTCACTGTATCTACCCCACACTCTTCAAATATATTCCCTTTGATCCTCTTTAATTCCATATCCACCCATGGATTCTCACTTTCAAATGAAAAATTCCCAATAAAGTTCTAATGTACAACGTCCCAACTTGCAACTTCTCTATGCAGTTCCTGCTCCTTATGCCAATTACTGGGTATTCCTTCTAATGTATGAATAAATTAATGCGTTCATTCCCCTAGTGGTACCAATATCCAATTAGTGATACAATAATCTATGTGTTGTCTTGGGTTCCCTCCTACATCATACTTATGTAGGGATCTATCCTGCTGAGTCCTACATAATCTTATGCACATCAATCACTTACACTTATACCAGTCATGAATTACATTCTTATGTGCACCCCACCATCGTTCAGGCGTGTCCCTCAGTGCTATATCCAACACTAATCATCTTTGACTATCCAAAACCTCCGATTCAAACTCTTTTAGGAAGTTTTCTAAATTTTTCTCTTCACTAAATATGGGAAACTATCTTACTTATGTCCCAACCCATCTTACTGCGCGTGTAACTCGGGTGTACCTCCTATTAGAGACTTCATGCAATATTTTCTACTAGTTTTCTACTCCATTATCGGTATATGACATGTTGGAATTAATACTCCTCCAACTGAGCACTCCATCTGCAGTTGGATTCACATAGTCTTGTTTTCGCATAGTAGTCTTATATAATTGGTTCACATCATCCTCTAGGACACTATCAGGCATAGGTTCTACATATCTTTCACAATCTAAGGGATCTAAAGGTGCTACTACCCTAAATTTCCCAACTTCAAATATCATCTTTCTAGTCTTTAAATTAATTATGGCTTGATTTTAAAAGGCCCAATTAATTCCCAATAGTGTTGGAAATGGTATAAACTTCTCCACCATATCCATTACTTCAAAGTCTATTGTCGTGCACACACCATCTATATCCACTATTGTATTCTTCAATATACCTATGGGAATCACTCTCTGCTGGTTTTCTAGCTTCAATTGGATATTGGAATACCCTAGTGTAGGTTCTCCCATTGCTTACCAAGTCTTCTTTGGAAAAATGCTGACATTTGATCCTAATTCTAGGATAACATTTCCCATGTTAAAGTCTCTTATATTTTCACTCAAACTGGAATCTCTGCTAGATATTTTCTTTCTATGGACCTAATTGTTATTATTTGGTTCCGTTCCTACCCCTTCCTCTATGTTATATTTCTCAATCATACTTTAAAACAAATCCAATGCATTGTTATCATTAAGTAATTTACAACAAGATTCCAAGAAACTCTTTAAGTTACTTACTTTCTCTGTTTTCTTTCCTTTGTAAGTATGATCCAAAGACTGAGTCATATCAAAAATAGGAGTATCATACCTGGGTGCAGTATTTGATGTGGAGGCTACATTCTCTTTTAGGAACTCATTCTTTTCTTCATTGAAAGTTTACTTCTCCTTATTTGCATCAAACTATTGTTATGGTCGAGTGTTCTTCTGAATCCGGCACTAAGATTCCTTCTTTTGATCATGTGCATCTTCCCATATCTTCTCTCCTCCTCTAGTCACTATATTTATGTTCCTCCTAGTATCCCTTATTTCTAGAACAACCCACTGAACATTTTGGTTATTTAGATTTCTCTTTTCCTGGATCTTCGTCATTAACTTTGGGCAATCTTCTGCCATGTGATGTGTTGCACAACAGTACATAAATGTTGTTGTTGGTTGAGGATTCTCCCTGGCATAGTGTCCTTGCTGTTGAAAATTATGGAAGATAATAGGCCATATTCCTCTGCACATTCCTAATCTTCCTCTATCTATGAATTCTCCTATGTTCCCCTGTGGATCCATGTTATGATACTGTGGTGCCTAATTATACTGCAGAGGTTACTTCAATTGTTGCACTACTTGAAACTATTGTGCATTGCAAAATTGTGGCGTATTTTGTCCTGCCATCAACTCAGCCTGCATCTTATATGCAACTGAGGTTCTTTCCTTCATTACATCCAAGGTTTTACAATTTTTGTCTTCATGTCCCATAGACTTACAAAATTTATAGAAAGTACTCTTTGGTTCTGTCTTGTAATTTTTCATAATAGGGAAGTGATCAGGATCATTGCCATGTGTCTTGCATATTTCACACCAAGGCCCTTCTATAGGAAATGGATTTGGCATCCCTACTCCCAAGTACTATGTAAATGTTGAACACTCATTCTTGTGATGTCCCTCTTATATGCACAGGGTACACCACACTGCTTATCTTTTCTCCCTACTTTTATTTTTGTTTAATTGCACTGTCAATTTCTGCAGGTCTTCCTTGAACTCCTCTATAGATGGATCTATTTGATTATACTGATTCTCCTCTAATTTCATAACTTCTTGTAGTGCCTCTACCTAGTTTTGAAATTTCTATTGTCTCAATGGATATTTGAAGTGTGGTAACATAGAATTTATAAACAATTGTCTATGCTGCATGCCATAAATGGGATACTTCAATTTACCTTTAAATGTCTTGAACTTCTGATCGATGTCCCATACATAATCTCCTTCTTTATTTATAACCTCAATCATCTCATTCATAAACTGATCCTCTGATTTTGGACTCCAAAACTCTTTGATCAGTGCCTATTTTATTTGTGCTATTGTTCCTGGTGCACCCTGTGGATATTTTACTGCTAGATTCATATACCAATCCATTCCATGATTTCTAAATGTTATTGCTAGCTGCACTACTTTTGCTGCCTCATCAATGACTCTTTTCACTTCCCATATTTTCTCACACACAAATAGGTGCTTCTATGGGTCTTTTGATCCATCCCCATGGAACTATAATAATCTTATCATCCGATATACACCTGCCATTGCTGAATTTGTTGTACCTTCTCCATGGGGTACTACTATCTGTGTATTATTGTTCGGAATTGAACTCCCACTAGTATTGCTACTGGTACTTTAACTTGTACCACTACCTACATTGTTGTTGGTACTTACACTTGTACCCTCACTTCTATTCTGATATCCTAGATTCCTCTGACCGTCAGTCCCTAATTCTCTAAACAAATCTTTCTTTGTTGATGTGTTAAAGATACATGGGGTTGTAGGTTCTACACTGATTTGGATATGGACAATGGTACTTGCTTCTGCATTATATCCTTATCTTCTAGACTTTATTTCATACGTGGAGTGCAATATTTCTTCAATGTTCTCCATGGCACGAATATCCTCTAGCTCTTCCTCATCACTCTCCAAGCCTTCCCTCTCCACTACTGCTCTTTTCTTCCTATTGATCTTATGCTGGTAGGGTCTTCCACTACATGTCGTTCTGTCCTTCTGCAAAATTTCCTGGATCTCCTCTTGATCCATCATAATGTGATCTTTCTCTTTACTGTTCTCTCCTCTCTCCATTTCCCTCTCTATCTCATATCTTACTTGGTGTTTCCCCTAACTCCCCCATGCACGGAGGGTAGTTTAGCTTTCTCATTCCATGGTTAATACCCCTTTATTATGCAATAATCTCTTGATTGAAGTGTACAACAACCTGATGTACCTTCCCCTCAGACCCTTAAGAAACTATTGTTCTGCTACATTCTAATACTTCTATGTATCTATTGCAAACTCAGTGATATACCCCACTACAATTTTGTCTAGCCAGAAATCTATTGCAGGCATGAATATGTTATTCACCCTTTTCAACCACACAATACTCTCTTATTTCCACTCCACTGATATAACTCTATTCCTCGGATCGGTATATTTCAACCAAGTTATCCACTTCTGAAATAGCGTAGGAAACTAACTAAAGAAACTATCGCGTATTTTGTTGAATATGTATCTCTCCAACTATTGTCTTGGATTAAACCTAGGGCTTCTATTATCTTTGTGGGAAAACTCTAGTTCCTGAACTATCAACCATATTTCAATCTCCTCTTTCATGGGGTTACAACATAAAAACATCCCATTTCATTAAACCCTCACGCTATACTGTGTGATACATCCCTCCCAATATAATCTTATGAGTTCCAACCAACAACAAAACCATTGTTGGATATTATGGGATGACCCAGGTTCTGACTGCAAAGTTACCAACTTGCCTTCGACCATCAGCCCTTCTGGATACCAGAAGGAAACACAACGCATAAAGTGCACTGCAAAGTCTCAGCCGATATGACTTCAATGGCTGGTCGCAGTACCCAGGTGTCTGCAACCATGGGATGGGATGGTATTCTCTCTCATGGACATGAGATATACTCAACAACTAAACCTCGAATCCTCATTTATTTTGCTAACTCTAACTGGATGTTATTTCTGACCATTGAAACAATTGTTCCAACAAAACTTCATTAACCATTATAAAAACATATACCCAATGACATATATTCATCTATTGCAAGATAAGATTCAGATCCGAATACTAACTATGACATTCATCCATTTAGTGATGTTCTATAGATTTCATCAGTTTATCCTTAGTGCGCAACATTATTTCCTTTATCATTCTAACATTTTTATCATAAAAATCATTAATGCAAATATAATCAAGAGTACTGCAAACATTCACACATAACCCAGATATATCATGGTTCACCCCCTCCTTAGGCTACGCCCACAAAGATGAGTCACTTCAACTCTTTATTAATCTTCATGCAAAATCCAGTAATGCACATTATACATTTCTTCCTCCATTACAATCGATGTCCATAGATTGCTATAGTCCTCACAAACTTAGAACTTCTTACCAACCAACCATATGACTTCCTAAGTGACTAACTCCTTCCACAGTCCTCATACGTTCCACTTATAGAAAAAATGGGACAAATCCCTTACAAAAAACCTAACCCTAAGTGGATTAGATTTTTCCACTTTCCAATTGCTCAATCTCGGTCGGTCCATGATCCAACAATTCTCCAAGTCAACGCTTGGCCACTTTCCAACTGCTTTGCAATAGTTTTTCCACTTTGTAACCAATTTTCCTCATCGTTGGTTTTCCTTTGTTTCTAATTCTTCTTTTTCTCTATTCTCAATGTGCTCCCCATTTTTTGGGGTTTATTTTCCTCTATTCTCAAAGTGCTCCACATTTTCTGGTGCTGCCTTGATTTCTTCGAAGTTCCTTGATTTTATTCCAAAATTGGCCTGCGCCAACACATTCTTGAGAGAATTTTCTAGTAGGTCCCATGTACATGGAAAAAAAAAACCTCTTTGCAAGACTCAGATTCTAGAAATATTCCTTTGAATAAATAATGGGGTGTTGAAAAAAAATAATTATAATTTGGTCTTGTTCATTAGTTCTCATGAGGATTTTGTGAACACGTGTAAAATATCTATGAAATATTTGGCCTCCTCTACCATAGGCATCCCCATAATAAGGTATCATCCAAAAATTGGAGGTACGAAAGGGGATCCAAGTTTTGGTGTACATTGATACCTTGAATGATGCCATGGAACAAAAACTACTAAAGGAATTTTCCAAGTCCATACAACAAAAGGACGTACAATAAGGGAGATGTCTCTAGATGGGTTGAAAGTTTGGGGAGGTTCTCCATTAACAAAGATGGAGAAAAAATATGAAGATACCAAGATGCGGATCCAAGAGATCCACTCTTAGTAGAAACTATTAAATGAATAAAGAGAATATTGTTATGCAATTTGTTATTTTATATTAAGCATAAACACGAATATCATAGGAATGACCAACCAAACAAGAAAATATAGAGAATAGCACACCAAAATGATACCTTTATGATGCAGGAGCATCGCTCCACCTCAACAAGGCGTGAGCATTCTAGCACATCAAAGTGCATTCAAGGAGGGGATAGGAGTGAGCATTCTCGTTTTGCCCTCATTTTAAATTTTAATTTGTATCAAATGCAATTAAATGTTGTAAGGATGGAAGAGCCAAGAAGATGAAGGGAAAGGCTTGACGAGCCCCTCTTTTGTATAAGATATTGGTATAAAAATTCATTAGATCTAGATGTAGAGGAGATGAGCGAGTAGAGAGCTCAAGAGAGGAGAGAACGTTGAGACTCTGTTGCAGTCCGATCTTTGTAAACATCTGTATAGACATTCATAGATAATACAAAAAGTAGTTTTTCCTGCATATGAATAAGTCTATGTTTACTTTTTTTATGAATGAATTCCACTCCTGTTTTATGATTTTATGAAGTAGATGTGTATGAATAGTTTCCATCTGCAGGGTGAAGATAGATTCTACTATATTTGAGAGTTTGTTAGAATTGTTTATGGGTTCTTTTAGGCTAAATGCAAGGAGTGCATGACAGAGTGTTGAAAACTCTATGAGCCAGCCCAAGGATTGTGTATCTGAATTCTACTTCAAATTCAGGGGAGAACGTGCTAGGAGGGAACACTAGAACATCTACAGACTTGGGAGGAGCCTCAAGGTTGTTGAATACCTTGGAGGATACATTGTGTAGAGGAGGCACAAAGAAACAGAGTCATTGAAGATTCTGCAAAGATCTGCCAGGAGGGCATTGAGCAAGTGCGAGTGCGCATAGGTGAAATATTCTTCGAGTTCAAGGAGAGGAGTGTTGGAAGAGAGACACTCAAAGAGTTGTTGAATACTCTAGAAAGCTCAGCAAGGAGTGCTTGAGCAGACTTTCCAAGAGGGAATGCATATCCCTTCGAGGAACAAAATGGAGAGAGACCTTTAAGGTCCAAAAAACTGAACCTCAAAGTGGAACAAAGTTGTTGAACACTCTTGAGGAAGACCTATGCAAGGAGTGCACCAGGACAACACTCAGACGAAGTGTTGAAAGACAACCATCCGAATGCCAATCAATCACAAGGAGTGCACGTAGAAGAAAAATGATTCCAATTTTGAGAAACTCATGAGGAGTGGTGCAAAGTTGCATTCAGAGTGATAGTGTGCACTAGGGAGAGGTCAAATTTCATTGACAAAAGGTCAGGAGGAGAAGCACTAATGAGACTCAAAGTAGTAGAGCTCATAGGAGAAGGTTCAAAGGACAAAACCTTTGAACACTTACAAAATTCTTCCATGTTAGGAGAAGGTGCAAGCCCAGGAGGAGGGGTGACAACTACAGTCAGATTAGCTGCAAGGAGAAGATCTGGACCGTTGGATCCAAAAGGATGCGTGGAAGAGATCCACGTATTTCAGAGAAAGTCACTCTAGAAGAAAATGTGAGTTTAGAGTTGAAATTTCGAAAGAGTCGAGAGCCGAAGTAATCCTAGAAATCCATTTAGATAAGACACGTGGTGTTAGATCGGTGCTTTAGTGATTTTCTAATCGAGAAATCCAAAGGTAAGAGAAGTGAAGACTCGCAAAGTCTAAAGTCACGAGGTCATCAGGTCCATCCATAAAGGGGGACACTTGACAGAAGATCTGCTAGTCCGGAGACTTAACACTCCAGAGGTTCTGTAGAGAAGTGTTTCAGAAAGTCCCGAAACGCCAGAGTAGAAATAGTTGAGGGCCATTGATATTAAGAAGTGGCAAGGAACGTTGATCCCCACACCAGTTATATTAGTGGTTTGGGGTTCGAAGAAATTGGCGATAACTGTAGTTGAAATAGTCGAATCCTGGAGTCTAGAGTGTGCAGGATATTATGCCCTGGATCATAGCCTGAGGTCGCATGCAGAGAGGGGCTAGTGGAAATAAGTTACCATCCATTATCTTTGAGATCTGAACGACGCTAAGGAGAGGGCCCATGGGTCTCACAGGACTTGCGTGTTAGGAGAAAAGGGGGGATGTACAAGCTGAGTTGGGGTTTAGTAAAGGCTCAAAGATTCGATCTGACTCAGCAAATTGAAAGATACTAGACTGGGAGGTCACGCAGCCCCGAGGGGAGAAGGGGGGTCTGTGCCAGGAGGTATCAGAGCTCAATTTTTGTCTATAGATTTCAGGTGAAGGAGAATATGGAGATGATCTTAGTTGCAGAGTGAACAATAGACTTGCTAGGAGGGCAGGTAGAGGGTGAACTTGACTATTGAAGACCATGAACGTGGTCAGAGAGAAGGCCACCAGTAGAAAAACAAATCATAAATTGACAAGGAGCTCGTTGAGATAAGAGAAAGGATGGAGCATCTAACGTTGAAGATGTACCAGGAGGAAAAAGTATACTGGAGGTATGAATGGCCTTTGAAAAGGAATATAAAATAGCATGTTCAAAATTTGTTGGCCAGAAAGAAGCAACAGGTAGTAAGGAGTTGGCTGAGGCATGTTGAATGTGTCAGAGACATAGAGAAAGTGGTTCACATTTGTGAGCCAGAAATTGGAAGAAACCTCAGCAATAAGGAGGAGAGATCAGAGGATCTCATAAACTGCCAGGAGGGAAATGAGATGAGATCAATTGATCTCATAGACTGCCAGGTGGGCAGAAGAGAAATCCCAATTTTCCAGGTGGGCAAGGGAGAAGATATGAACTCAGAGGTGAGTTCAGATCAACAAGTAGTGTTGACAGAGAAAGATCAGAGGAGTATTTTGATCATTGGGGGGATTGAGATATTCCTACCAAGCAGCCCAGTTGAGGCTATAGCATGTGTTGCAGATGTAGTAGCAGAGGATAGAAAACTAGTTGTGACTGTCATAAAGGAGGATAAGGATCATACATTGATGTTTTCCCCAACAGAAGAAGATGAGAATTCAACAAAATTGCTCAAAATTTGCAGCCAAGAAGTTGAACAGGAGATGACTGCAACACTGGAGCCTACAACAAAAGAGGAAGTAGACAACATAGAATATGTTGATCTATGTGAAGATATGGAAGCCCTGGAGAGAAGGGTGATAGTGAAAAGACAACACATCCAACAGATCAGGTTAAAAATAGGTGGAGAAGCATACCATCCCAAGGAACAACTAGATGAAGTTGGAGTTGAAGCAACACAAGAGGAGATGACAAAAGCTAGTTTGTCAAAGAGAGAAGTTGAGCAGTGGCTCAGTGATGAGACTATGGAACTAGAGTTTGCAACAGGGTGGAAAGCTAAGGCTAGAAGAGAAAAAGAAAACAACAAGGGGGATCGAGTTGATCTACAGATCGATAAGGAGGAGGTGCAACAAAACAATCTACATGCAAGAAGAAGCCAACTAGTTGACCAGCTAGAAGAGGTGACTGAGGATATAAGGAGTCTGATCGTGAGGTAAGCATAAAAACTTCCAGCAAGGCAAAGATGAGAAGAAGGAAGTCTGCAACAGAACCAGAGAAACAACAACAACAACAAAGTAGAGGAGCAGGATGAAAGCTCCAAAGAAGAGTTTGGGATCCAAAGGGATTTAAACATTGGAGCAGAGGAACTCATGAATAGGAGCTCATGATTTTCCCCACAGTGGAGTATGATGTATGAGCATCGCTCCACCTCAACAATGCACCAACATTCCATCACATCAAAGCACATTCAAGGAAAGGAGATACGCAAGCCCTCTCGTTTTTCCCTCATTTTAAATTAAAATTTGTATCAAATTAACATAAATGTTGTAAGGATGGAAGAGCCAAGCCGATGCCTTTGTGCAGGCAGGAGATATTGTCACCTTTAATGGATGACAGGTTGATGAGATCTAGATCCACTCGATACTATATGGAGATTCAATGTAATTCAATGTAATTAATGAGAGTTAGTTAGCTTGGAGGGAAAGGCTCGAGGAGCCCCTCTTTTGTAAAATATCTTGGTATCAAAATTCATTCGATCTAGCATGTGGAGGATATGAGAGAGTAGAGAGCTGAAGAGAGGAGAGAACGATGAGACTCTATTGGAGTCTAATATTTGTAAACATTTGTATAAACATTCATAGATAATACAAAAAGTCATTTTTCTTGCATATGATTCTGTGTGTGTTTATTTGTTTTATGAACAAATGTAACTCGTGTTTTATGATTTTATGTTGTAGATGTGTATGAATAGTGTCCATCTGCAGGGTGAAGATAGATTCTACTATATTTGAGAGTTTGTTAGAATTTTTTTTGGGTTATTTTAGGCTAAATGCAAGGAGTGCATGACAAAGTGTTGAAAACTCTATGATCCAACACAAGGAGTGTGTATATGAATTCTACCTCGAATTCAGGGGAGAACGTGCCAGGAGGGCACACCATAACATTTACAAACTTAGAAGGAGCCTCAAGGTTGTTGAATAGCTTGGAGGACATATTGTGCAGATGAGGCACAGAGAAACAGAGTCACTTAAGATTTTGCAAACCTCTGCCAGGAGGGCATTGAGCAAGTGTGAGTGCACACAGGTGAAATCTGCTTCAAGTTCAAGGAGAGGAGTATTAGAGGAGAGACACTCACAGAGTTGTTGAATACTTTGGAAATATCAACAAGAAGTGTTTGAGTAGAGTTTCCAATAGGGCATGAATATCCCTTCAAGGAACAAAACGGAAAGATACCTTTGAGGTCTGAACATTTGAAGCTCAAAGTGGAATAGAGTTGTTGAATACTCTGGAGGAAGAACTGTGCAAGGAGTGCACCAGGCCAACACTCAGAGGAAGTGTTGAAATATAGCCATCTAAAGGCCATTCAAGTGCAGGGAGTGCGCGTAGAAGAGAATTGATTCCAAGTTAGAGAATCTCATGAGGAGTGGTGCAAAGTTGCATGCAGAGTGCAAGTGTGTGCTAGGGAGTGCTCACATTTTATTGACAAAAGCTTAGGAGGAGAAGATCTGACGAGACTAAAAGTAGTAGAGCTCGTAGGAGAAGGTTCAAAGGCCAAAACCTTTGAACACTTACAAAATTCTTCCAAGTCAGGAGAAGATGGAAGCTTGGGAGGAGGGGCGACAACTACTATCAGATCAACTGCAAGGAGGAGATCTGGACCGTTGGATCTAGAAGGACGCATGGAAAAGATCCACATATTTTGGAGAAAGTCACTCTGGAAGAAAGCAAGAGTTGAGAGTTGAAATTCCCAAAGAGTCGGGAGCTGAAGTAATCCTGGTCATCCATTTAGATAGGACACATGGTGTTAGATCAATGCTTCGATGATTCACTAATGGGGAAATCCAGAGGTAAGAGAAGTGAAGAATCGCAAAGTCTGAAGTCACAAGGTCATCAAAGCCATCTGTAAAGGGGGACACTTGGAAAAGGATCTGCTAGTCCAGAGACTTAGCACTTCAGAGGTTCTATAGAGAAGTTTTTCAGAAATTCCTGAAACGTCGGAGTCAAACCAGTTGAGGGTCGTTGATATGAGAAAGTGGCGGGGACTGTTGATCCTTACGCTGGTTAAATTCCTGATTTAGGGTTCGAAGAAATTGGTGACGACTGAAGTTGAAACGACCGAAGCCCAGAGTCCAGAGCGCCCAGGAGATTAAGCCCTGGGTCATAGCTCGAGGTCGCATGGAGAGAGGGGCTAGTGGAAAGAAGCTAGCACCTGTTAGCGTTGAGATCTAAACAACGCTAAGGAGAGGTTTTGTGGGTCTCACAAGACATGGGCGTTAGGAGAAAAGGGGGCATTTATTAGTTGAGTTGGGGTCTACCAAAGGCCCTAAGAGTCGATCCAACTCAACAAGTTGAAATATTCTAGAAATGGAGGTCACGAAGCCCCGAGGGGAGAAGGGGGGTCTGTGCCACTTTATTGAAATGGGAGAAATTTTCACTTGTCTCTTTAAGGGGGAAACCTCCAACAGAGAAACAATCTATTACAATAATTCTCCAGACAAATACTTTTAATGCCTTGACTCCTATTTATACTAAATCCATCTACCAAAAGAACAATCTAGAGGAATATCTTTCTAGAAGTGGAAGATTCTATTACATCTTCTTTCATTTGAATTATTCACCTTATTAATTAGGCCTTATTTATTAATATCAATCATTATTACATGGAAAATATATTATTCTACCTATGTGAGTGGTTAGGGAGGTTAGGTCCCTAACATTCCCTCCCCCTTAAAACCATATGTGTCCTTAAGGCTTGATATGAGGAAATTGCTAGATAATGGTAGTTGGCTCCCATGTGGCATATTTTCAATGTGTGTCCTTCCACTAAACTAAAATTTCCTTGAGGGTAAGTTGGCAAAGACGAAGCCCATGCTAGTTAAAGACTTCTTGTTGAAGCAACCAAATGGAACCTTCTTCATCCAACTTAGGTAGAATGGTATCAGTCTAGCACCTAGTGCCGAGCAGTTTGTTTAAGTGGGAAACATGAAAAAAAAGATGGAGCTTAGGGTGGCTGGGAAACTCTAACTAGTAGGCCAGCCCCACTCTCTCGAGAATACGATAAAGACCATAAAATTTTGGGGCAAGTTTTTGATAGTGTTTGGCTCTGAGTGAAGTATGCTTATAAGTTTGCAGACGAAGAAACACCTAGTCTCCATCAACAAATTCAAGTTGAGAATAGCTCTATTCTTCTTGTTTTATCATGAAATTTCGATAAATGACCCAATTTTCTTTGAGCATATAGAGAATGGCCATGAAAAGTGTAAGAGTTTGATCCACCTATTGAACTTTAGAAAGACAGGGCATGTATGAGAGGAATTATGGTGGATTTTTCAATAGAATGGCTCAGAGGGAGTCATGCGAGTTTCAGTATGGTAAGAGGTGTTGTACCACCATTCAACGAGGGGTAACCACTCAACCCATTGATTTTTTCTATCGCATGAAAAACACCTCAAATAGGTTTCCAAACAATTGCTGACTGGATCAGTTTGTCCATAAATCTAAGGATGATATGTTTTGCTGAGATGCAATTGGGTTCCCTAGAGTTTAAAAAATTCTTGCAAGAAAGTGTTGGTAAAAGTTGGATCATGAACATAAACAACAGAATGAAACATGCCATGGAGTTTGAATATATTATCCATAAAAACTTGAGCCATGGTGGATATTGTGAACATGTGTTGAAGAGATAAAAAAAAGCATATTTGGAAATACGATCCATTACTACCATGATGACTCACTTATAGCTTGATGTAGGTAAGCCAATAATGTAGTGCATAGAGATATTTGTCGAAATAGTAGGTGGAATTGGAAGTGGTTGGATTGTTCCCAGATATTTGACTACCTCACCCTTATTGCGCTAATAAGTATCACACTTAGCCAAAAACTTGTTGATGTCATGTTTCATACCATCCTAGAAAAAACGATGTTTGACTTGTTCATAGGTTTTGGTAAAACTGGAATGCCCAGTTGTAGGTGAAGCATGAAACTCAGAGAGCACAGTTGCTTTAAGTTTCAACTATTTTATTAAATACATGTGACCTTTATAATGAAGCTCATCATGGTGCCATGAGTACCCTAGAGAAGCTTGTTGTAGTGTTTGTATCATCTTGGAAATTTTGGGGTCTTGCAACCATTCCTGGAGAACCTCCTGAATCCAATCTACGACAATGAATGAGAGGGAAAAAAGGGACCCATATTCTTCATATTTCCATGAAATGGAATCAACCACCACATTTTCTTTTTGTTTTTTCTATAGGATCTCATAATCATATCCAAACAACTTGGTTACCCATTTTTGTTGCTTCGAGGAAGAAATTCATTGTTACAAAAACTACTTGAAGCTTTGATGATCAATTTTAATTTGGAAGCGTTTCCCTAAGAGATAAGGACACCGGAGATCCACAACATGAAGAATAGCCAAAATTTCATTTTGATAGGTGGATTATCCTAAATGACACTTGGAAAATGGCTTCTTGGTGAAATACAAAGGTAGACCATCTTGCATGAGGACAACCCAAATGTACTTCCACGAGGTGTCACATTCTAGTACAAAGGTCTTGTTGAATTCAGGGATAACCAGAAAAAGGAGTAGTGCACATAGTTTCTTTTAAAGATTGGAAGGAATAGTCGGCTACATAAGTCCAACTAAAAGCATTATTTTTAAGGAATTCTTTTGAATATTTTTGGTGTGTGACCAATCCTCTATAGATTTAATTTTTTTTGGATCCACCTTGATACCATCCTTGCTGACAATATGTCCCAGGTATTGTACTTTAGAGTCTCCAAAAGCATAGTTAGACTCCTTAAGAAAAAAATTGTGATGAGATAGTAGCTGCAAAACTTGATCCACATGGGTAAGATGGGATTTTCAAGATTTTCTATAGATGCGAATATTATCAAATAAAACCAAGACAAAATGATGGAGAAAAGGACTAAATATATGATTTATGACACCTTGAAAAGTAGAGGGAGCATTACAGAGGATGAATGGCATAACTAGGAAATCATAGTTACCCTCATGAGTTCTAAATGCAGTCTTGAGAATGTCTTCTTATTTCATACGAATCTGCTAGTATCTAGAAAATAGATTAGGTTTGGTAAAATATTGAGCACCAATAAATTCATCCAAAAGGTCATAAAATACAAGAATGAGAAATTTGTCTTTGATTTTGGGTTTTATGAGGGCGCACAAATTAGGACACATGCATCAAGTACCTTATTTCTTGAGTACCGTGACTACTAGAGATTAATAGGGGTTGGTACTGGGGAAAATGAAAACCACTTCTAGTAATTCTTGAACAATCTTCTCAATTTCATTCTTTTGGGAGAAGGGACGATGATCAGGGAATTTTTTTGGGGGGAAGACTAGCTGCAACTAGTGGAATGGAATGATCATGGACACCATGAGAAGGGGGAAATCCCTGTGGGTTTGAAACATATCCTGGTGTTGGGAGAGGATATATTGGAGGTATGGATGGACAGAGGGTGTTTCAACCACCTTAATGTAATGAAGTTGGGATATAATGCCAGAATGACCTTTTCCGAGGAGCTTTTTCATTCAATGGGAACTAATAATCTCTGGTGAACCTACAATGATGCCTTGGAATTAGTGATGTTGGAACTCCTCCTAGAATTGCATGGTTAGTTTATGGAAATCCATGGTGACATGGACAAGAGTGTGTATCCATTCAACACCAAATACAATGTCAAAACCACCCATGTCAATTGAAAACATATGAGATTTATGGTGGTACTCACCAATTTGTATGCATACATTTTCACAACATCCTCCATATTTCATTGAACCCCCATTATCAATAATGATTTGGAAGTTATTAATTGGAATGACATAGCAATTGATTTCTGGGGAAATGTAGCGATGAATAAAATTATGGGTCCTACCACTGTCAATGAGAGTGATGAATTTTTGGTGTTTAAAGTAGCTAATTAACTTGATGTTTTGAGGAGAAGAGAAACAAGTGAGTGCATTTAGGGAAATCAATGGTTCAAATTCATATGGATGCGAGGGAATATTAATATCAACTAGTGGGGTTATCTCAGGTACAGAGGAAGCATCTTCCTCTTCTTTAGAACATACTCAGATATAGCCATAATTTTTTTTCCCTTAAACTTGTGCCCCATAAAATCTGTGTCATCACAATTATAACAAAGACCCTTAAGTTGACGTTTATCCATTTTGGCCTAAGTCAATTTCTGGATCTTGAGGAGAGTGGAAGGGGCACACAAGGTTGTCTTAGGGAGAGGAATAAAGTGTGTCTTTTTGGTTTTGGAGGAGACAACTTGTTCTTCTTCCTTGGCCCATTTAGTAGCTTCCAACGAAGTCTGGGGGTGAGCCATGATGAAATGGGCATGTATTTTATCATTGAGGCCACTGATAAATAATTCCTTGAAAAAAGCATCTATCATTCTGAACAAAACTCCCACCACAAAAATCTTAACTATCAGATTATGTCCCTGTATGGAAGGGAGATTTTGGATGAATTTCGTGAACTCGAAATGCTCAGAGTTAAAATCAAGAGAAGAGCAGTAGATTTGGATTTCTTGAAATGTTGTAGAGATAAGAACGTCTTACCTAAATTCGCTTGCATTGAGCATAAGATCAAGAAAGAATGGAAATTTTTAGTAAACCCTAGTTTCTCTCTTAGTTGACCTTAGGTTCCTCCACTCCACTTTAGTGTTTATTAGGGTTCCTCTCTTTTTTTTTCCTCAAGCTTTTATGTCCTGAAGATGGATCCTGTTATGGATCCGAAACGTCGACATGCAAAAATGAATACTGTGGTTCTTCCAAATAATTCTGAACAAAACTCCCACCACCGAAATCTTAACTATCAGATTACATCCATGTACGGAAGGGAGATTCTGGATGAAGTTCGTGAACTCGAAAAGCTCAGAGTTAAAATCAAGAGAAGAGCAACATATTTGGATTTCTTGAAATGTTGTAGAGATAATAACGTCTTACCTAAATTCACTTGCATTGAGCATAAGATCAAGAACAAATGGAAATTTTTAGTAAACCCTAGTTTCTCTCTTAGCCAACCTTAGGTTCCTCCACTCCACTTTAGTATTTATTAGGGTTCCTCTCTTGTTTTTTCCTCAGGGTTTTATGTCCTGAAGATGGATCCTGTTGTGGATCTGAAACGTCGACATGAAAAAATTAATACTGTGGTTCTTCCTAATAATTTTGAACAAAACTCCCACCACAGAAATCTTAACTATCAACATCTATCATGCCCTCCTTTCTGAAAGCCAATTTCTCAAAGGAAACTGTAAACTCTTCCATTGGGATAGTTTGTTTCAACTTTTTCAAATGGCCTAAATGATGGGTGTCAAGGTCAAAGTGATCATAAATATACGCAATACACTCTGTCCAAGCCACATACCCTTGGCGTGCATTTTTATGCCATTTACACCATTTCCAACGTTCAAGATCCAAATGTAGAACAAAATAACAGAATTTGTCCAACTCATCAATAATGCAGTGCAAAGAGAAGTAGCGTTCCATTTGGGTGACCCAACCTATGGGATCTGAGCCATCAAATTTTTTCACATCTGCTCTAGGGAGACGTAGGCTATGTTGAAAGTGATTGGACTAAAAAGTGTGGGAATTGGAAGAAGTATAACCTTCAAGGTGCAAAGGTTGGTCAGATGAGGGAAGGACTCCAGGAATATTCAATTTGGCGAAGACATGGACAACAAAGGATTCATGTTGGCATTCAAGATGGAATTACATGTGGGAAGAGAGGTCCTTCTCCATGTCATGTTACAAATATTCCATTTTGGTGTCTATGCTTGAATGCATGGAGGAATTGTTGGCATTGATCTACTAAAATTCCTTATGGTTCGTGGAGAGATCATATTACAAGGAATTGAAGTGTGATTCAAGGTCTTGGCTATGGGTGTGGTCCATGGTGAAAGGGGGACGCATGAAGGGGTTGGGTGGTTCTGCACAGAAAAGGGGTTATATGTGAAGGGTATCACCATGATCTGGGAGAAAAGAGGAATCCAATGGGATAGGTCCTAAATAAGGGTGCGGGGATGTGAGGCGAGGACTACCTGGAAAAAAAAGGATAAAAAATGACAGGTATCACGATGATGAGGAAGAAAGGAGGAATCCAATGGGATAGGTCCCAAATAAGGGTGCGAGTAGGACCTATAATTTTTTTATCTTTTTTACTACTACACAGTTATACTTCGATCTAAATAATATCACAGTGTCGAAATGCCCAAATTCTTAACAAGAAACAATTTGTAGTAATTTAGAAACCAGAATGCAGGAGGCAAAGTTGCACAACAATATTCCTTTTCTATTTTGTTTCCATCCCAAGGGTTAAGGTTTTCAGTGCTTCTAAAGACAAGGGTTTTTCATGTGTTAGAGCTATTTGATATATGTGCGGGGTCAAAAAATAGTACTCGAACCAATATATCAAGACACCAAGTAAAGAGGATAGAATGTACCCTTAGTCATACTACTCGATTACCCAGGTACTAGACAATATATTCCTAATTGTTTTTCTCGATGGCACTGTAAAAGTAAGGAATTCGATCAATTAATCTATGGTTGGTTTCATGATACCTAGGTGGGCTCCAGATATACCAGAGATACTTGGAAGAGAAGGTCAATATACAATTGTTTTCTAATGTGCTACAACTCGAAGGGGTACCATCAGGGATTACAAGGGTGTCAAACAATGTAATGTTAACAACATTTTTTATTTCATGTGTGTATGCTTCTCCGACCGTGGATTTATTCGTTGAACGACAAATCACTGTAGTTTAAAGATCTCGTAACATGTATCTACCCAAAAAACAATCAACCCACAATTAGTGCCAAGGAAAGTTCTCTCATACCACTTGTTATGCACCTAGTTATGTTA
The DNA here is from genome assembly GCA_032191745.1 of Picea mariana. Classification (NCBI taxonomy): domain Eukaryota; kingdom Viridiplantae; phylum Streptophyta; class Pinopsida; order Pinales; family Pinaceae; genus Picea; species Picea mariana. The sequence goes on from JASDQU010014393.1 coordinate 380,292, forward strand.
TATTGAGCATAAACATGAATATCAAAAAAATTACCAACAGAACTACAAAATACATAGAATGGCACACCAAAATGATACCTTTATTGAAATGGGAGAAATGTACACTTGCCTCTTCGAGGGGGAAACCTCTAGAATTATCAAGACAAAGACTTATCATTCCCTAGACTCTTATTTACACTAAATCTATCTACCAAAAGAACAATCTAGAGGAATATCTTTCTAGAAGTGGAAGATTCTATTTGGTCTTCTTACATTTGACTTGTTGACCTTATTAACTAGACCTTATTTATTAATATCATCCTTTATTACATAGAAAATATATTATTGTACTATTCAATTGAATCAAAGGCAACCTTCCATTAGATATAGGAACATACTCATTATGAGCTTAACCTGTCCATTTATGGGAATTGAACCACAATGGGGAGGATAACAACCCAATTCATTCAAGAATTATAAATTGAAGCTAAATTCAATGTAATATTTAGAGACGTTGTGAGTCAATTAATTTATTAATTTTTACTCTCTTATCTCTTATGAGACCTGGTGAGTCAAGTAATGTATTGATTTGTACTCTCGTATCTCTTATGGTATCATAAATGGTGACCTAAGAGACATATTCTTCCTGCATGTTGTCATCCTAGTGATGGAATTTGTTACTAATAAAGGTGATGCTATGAATTAGTAGAGCATGCTATCAATGGGTCGTCTTTATAGTGTATGTGATGGTTAGTATGTATGGATATAAACATAATGTATTTCACTCCCATCAATTAGATCTACACCTGGATTATTTTTCTATATCGAGTTGAATCTTTGCAGAGAACTTCCTATTGGACCATTAGTGTATCTATCGCTGATAGGAGTAGTGTCATATTTAGTCGAGTAGCTTCCTAGGCATTTGCAAGATAAGGTAGAATCAATTTCCATGTTTGTAATGAATCCCTTCTCCCTCCTCCTTTATCTGAGATAAATTACCACTCTCTTTGAACATAGTCTAATTTTCACCTGCCTAATTTCTATTCTATATTAAGGGGATCGGAAGCGCATTTGGTCTTGCAATCCTTGCCTTCTACTCATATGTGTTATGAAGAGGAAGAAAAACATAGCATATAACAAAGCATAATATAATCAAGATCAAACCCATATAAAACCAAGCACATAAATCATACACTTGACACAGTGATTTATGTGGAAAGCCAAGACGGTAAAAAACCATTGGCAATGATTATCGATATTCTTATTATTCAAGGGAGAATTAAAATAGCCTTCATAGGCATACAATCATCCTCTACTCGCTCTCTTCTCCTTGCACAGGCTTGCGCTGACATTTTATTCCACCTCTATGGGTATGCTCACATATATAATATCTATCACTCAGTTATAGAAACTGATCATGGATAGATCACATAGTTACATGAGCAGTTCATAAATAGATTGCATGCATGCGCAATAACATAGATGCATGCATGTGCATGTGCATGTGGCCACATGAGGAAATTTGTTGTCATATTTCCAACAATATCCACCTTGACAACAATTTACCTAATATATCATGCCCTTAATGAATTCGTCACCTTTTCTGCAATCCACGAGAATCCAAACACCACCATAGCTTCTCTAGAAAAAATGGTTTCGTAAACATGTCTGCAGAATTCACTTTTGTATGGACCTTTTCCAAAGAAACTTCACCTTCATCAACAACCTATCTTACAAATCCGTACTTAACATAAATATGCTTCTTCTTACTATGATAACATGGATTTCTAGCCAAATGAATAGCACTTTGACTATCGTAAAATACTTTCACATTGTCCTGCATCCTTCTAAACTCACCCAACAGATCCTGTAACCAAATTGCCCCCTTGCATGCATGTGAAGCAACCATATACTCTGCCTCAATAGTGGATAAGGCAACTACGCTTTGAAAATTTGACGTCTAACTAGAAGGTCATCCTGCAAGAGTAAAGACATATCCTGAAGTGGATCTCCTTTTTTCCAAGTCATTTGCAAAATTTGAATATACATAACCACAAACTGAATCTCTGGAACCATCATAGGTGATAGAATAACTGCTTGTGCCTCTAAGATATCGAAGCACCCATTTCACTCCTTCCCAATGCACTTTTCATGGATTTTCCATGTATCGACTGACAACACCAACTACATGTGAAATATCTAGTCTAGTACTCACCATCACATATATCAAAATTCCCACTGGATTAGGATATGGTACATGAGACATATAATCCTTTTTTTCGTCATTACTAGGACATAAACCTGAAGAAATATTGAAATGGAAAGCCAAAAGGATCTGTACAAGTTTCACATTATTCATACTGAATCTCATAATTATTTTCTCCAGATACTTCTATTGTGATGACCACAACTTACCATTTTTCCTATCTCTATGTATCTCCATGCCTAGGATTTGTTTTGCTGCACCTAGATCCTTCATATCAAACACCCTAGCCAACTAAGCATTTAACCTGTTGATTTCTACCATTCTCTTGCTTGCCACAAGCATATCGTCAACATATAACACCAAAATAATGAACATGCCATTTTCCAACTTTTTAAAGTAAACACAATGATCATATTCACTCCTTGTAAAATTTATGCTCACCATGAAGGAATCAAACTTCTTGTACAATTGCCTGGGAGATTGTCTTAGGCCATACAATGACTTCTTCAGTTTGCAAACAAACCTCTTGTTGGAATCCTAAACAAACCCTTCTGGTTGTTCCATATATATATCATCATCTAAATCTCCATGTAGAAATGTTTTTTTAACATCTAGCTACTCTAACTAAAGATCAAATAAAGAAACCAGTGCTAACATAACACAAACTAAAACAAGATTCACAACTGGTGAAAATATCTCATGAACATCAATACCTTCCTTTTGAGGATGCCATTTTTATTCCATTCTTGCTTTATACCTTTCAACTTTATCATCAACACCCTTTTTCAGTTTGTAGAGCCACTTGCAACTGGCAATCTTCCCGTCCTTTGTAAGTTCTACCAGGTCCCATGTTTTATTCCTCTCTAAGGCATCCATTTATTTGTCCATGTATTTATTCCATTGAGCACTTTCAGATACCTTAATTGCTTCTTGAAAACAACTAGGTTCTCCATCAATAGAAACCAAAGCCACAGATGAAACATAATCGTCATACCTTGTAAGAGGATTCTAGACCTGTGAAGATCTCCTCAAAGATGGTTGAGGCATATCCTCAGTTTCTTGGATATTTTGTACATCTACATCTTCATATTCTTCTTATGAAACTTCTTCATGCTCCTTCCTTTCTGAAGATGGCTGAGTTTCCAACTAAATTTTCTAAATTTGAGGCGCCTATTCTTGTCTCACTTCAACATCTACCAATTCTGATTTTAAGAGTGAGGATTCATCAAATACTACATATATGCTAATGACGAGTTTGTGGGAAGTAGGATCCCACAATATGTACCCCTTAACTCCATCACCATAACCAACAAAGACATATTTCTTTAATATAGGATCTAACTTAGAACGTTGATATTTAGAAATAAGAGCATAATCATCAAAACCAAATATTCTCAAATTTGAAAAATGACACGACTGACCTATCCATACCTCTTTTGGAATATTACAGTTTATTGCAGTTGATGGTGACCAATTTATCAAATAGCATGTTGTAAGAACTTCTACCCACAATTCATGTTGCATCTTGGCATTACTGAGCATTCTCCTTGCTCTCTCTAGAAGAGTCTTATTCATGCGTTCAACAACACCATTCTATTGAGGAGTATAAACCATGGTCTCATGTCTTTTGATCCCATCTTCCTTGAAATAGTTCTCAAATTCCACAGATGTGAACTCACCTACATTATCTATCCTTAAACACTCGATTGACCTGTCAACGCTCTTTTCAACCAAAGTTCTGAATTTCTTAAAAGTATTAAATACATAAGATTTTCTTTTAAGGAAATAGACCCAAACCTTTCTAGAGTAATCATCTATAAATGTCACATAATATGATGATCCTCCAAAGTAAATTGTAGGGGATGGTCCCCAAACATCTAAATGAATGTAACCGAGGATACCTTTACTTATATTCCTTCCTGTTTTAAACTCTTGTCTACATCATTTTCCAAAAACAAAATACTTGCAGAAATTCAAATTCAAAAACTTCAAACTTGGAAGTGACTTACAATCAACTAGTACGTTAAGCCCTTTCTTGCTCATATGACCCAAACACTAATGCCATAAATGAACATAGTCACTTGCATATTTAGATGCTAACACTGCTTGATTTACTTCTATTGTTTCTTTAGGTCGATAAAGGTTCTTGATCCTCTTTTCTTTCTGATGCAGGAGCATCGCTCCATCTCAGCATGCAGCAACTAATCAATATGCGTTGTGTGCATTCAAGGAAGGAGAGGCGCAACCCTCCCATTTTTTCCTTCAGAATCCAAAGGCGTGATCTAGGAATTAATTGAATACAATATGGAAGAGCTAAATCATTCTTTCGCACAAGTTGGAGATAAGGTCGCCATTAATAGGCTGACGAAAAAATAGATCTGCGTCCGATTTGGAGTAGAATCACCATCATTGTAATTTGGCCTTTCAATAACAATTAGATATGGTGATTTTACAACATTAGTTATCTTGTGAGGGAAGCTCGTAGAGCCCCTCTTGTATAAATATTTGTATTGTAAGCAAAGTAGAGGTTAGAAGGTGGGAGATTGTTAGATGGTTGGGTAGTTAGGTGGTAACTATTAGAAATACAGAGAGTCGAGACTCAGTTGTAGCTCAAACTCCACCATTGTAAATTGGCATTTCACCATTAATAGAAGATGACAGTTTTTCCTGTTTTACATTTATGTTCAATGGATGTTGTGTTATGAATGTCATTTGCATGCTTGTGAATTGTAGATGGATGCTAGAAATCATCTGCAGGGATAGAGATACATCTTTCTATCCGTGAGTGTGTTAAGTTAGGTCTAGTTCTCTAGGCTAACTACAAGGATCTTGTGAAAGAGAGAGGAAACTTTGTAATCCAATGCAAGGAGTGCATGTATGAACTTAGTGGATTCAGAAGAGAAGCTGCCAGGAGGGCACACCAGATTAATTTACAAACTCAAAGATAAATTTCAAGGCGGTTAAGTCCTTTGAAAATAAAGATTGTGTGGAGAGAGGGACAGTTCAGAGTTACTAAACACTCTGAAATACTCTGCCAGGAGGGCATCAAGCTTGCATGAGCATTGACAGGAGAAACACGACGGAAGGTGTTGAAGAATCCCAAAATTGCTGAACATTCTGGTGAAGGAAGGCTTTGCAAGAAGTGCAATGATAAAGGAAAGAAGATGCTTTAAACCTTTCCATAAGTCCAAGGGAGAAGTCGTCGAAGAACTGAGCCAAACACAAGGAGTGTGCCTAAGGTGCTGAAAGTTCACCTTATAAGCTCAAGAGGAAGGGATATAAGTTGCCAGGAGGGCACGAGAAGCTCACAGAGGAACTTGAAGCCCTGGAGGTTTTCAAGTCGAGAAAAGTTGCAGGAGAGTTGGACATATTTTTGCAAAGAGTGCATAAATCCTTCGAAAGAAACCTAAGTCTCGAAAAGAGAAATTGCGCTAAGTGTGCAAAGAAGTCAAGGACTTGCTGAAGTCCTGAAGATGGGGAAGTCACCCTTTGTCAAGGAGGATACAGGTGGCAGAATATTGAGAGGTTCGGGAGAAGGAACTTTGTAAGGTTTGCAGGAGAAAGAAAGGATCTTCGCGAAGTCGTGAAGAGTGATTTCAACCTAGGTCATTAGATCTGGAAGGATGCGTGGCAGCGCATCAGTGCATTGTTGATTCGCAATCGGAAGAAGAAAAGTTGAGAGGAGACAGGACTCACGAAGTACGAACTTGTGGTTTGATCATATCCATTGATCGCGGGAAGAATGAGGACTATAGATCTAGTCCCAAAGAATTCACCGACTCAGAAATCAAGAAGAGGAGGAAGTCTCTCGCGAGAGTCCCGAAGTACAAACTCATGAAGGGAATTGACCCATGGTTATAGTCTGTGGTCACATCAATGAGGAGGCCTAGCCTCGAGAGCTAGTGTCGTTGGCGCAAGAACTAAAAGCACAAGGAATGGGTCCACAGGTACTACATAAGGAGTGCCGAGGAAAAACAAAAAGGGAATTTTCCAAGTCAAATCGGTTCCATTCGGAGCCTGACGAGTCATTCGACTCGACGACTTGATTGATCCTAGATCTGGAGGTCGTGCCAACTTGGAAGGAGATAAAGGAGAGCGGGTAGGTTGGCATCACGTGGTATCAGAGAACCACTTCGTTTATATATTTCAGGTGAAGGAACAGTTGAATATTCTCTCAGTTGCAGAGTGAGCAACAGACTTGTCAGGAGGGCAGGTAGAAGTTGAAGATGGCCATTGACGGTCATAAAAATAAGAGAGCAGAAGTCCAGTCCCAGAAGAGAAAGGTGAAGATGGACAAGGAGCTCAGTGAAATCCGAGTGCAGATGGAGAAGCTTGCATTCAAGATGCAGTAGGAGTCAAATGTACACTGGAGATACAAATGGCCTTTGAAGAGGACAAGTAGATGGCTTGTTCAGAAGTTGTTGGTGTAGAGGAAACAACATATGTTAAAGAGGTGGTTGAGGCATGATGAAAACCTCGGTCATAACAAAAAGAGATTTGGAAAAAGTCTCATGGCTTGCCAGGTGGGAAACGAGAAGGGATCAGTGGATCTCGTAAACTTCTAGGTAGGCAAAAGAGACATCCCAGATTTCCAGGTGGGCTAGGGAGAAGAGGTGATCTCAACTGAAAGTTCGTTGAAAGATGAGGAGGTGGAAGAAAAAGCTCACTCAAATGGAGATTCACGCAGAACTATGAGCCATGTGAATGAAGATGATGACAAGTTAGAAACTTTTATCATAGTGAAGGAGGAGGATGAGAGGGATGTTTTGATCATTGGAAGAGTTGAGATACTCTTACCAAGCAGTCGAGGAGAGGCTAGCAAATATGTTCCAGAGGTGATAGGGAGATAGTAAGACGAAACTGTCAAGGAGGAGAAGGAACAGATCTTGATGTCTGTCCCGACGGAAGGAGGAGAGAATTCAAGAAAATCGCTCAACGTTTTCAGCCAGGAAATTGAACAGGAGATGAATGCACCACTAGAGTCTACAACAGAAGAGGAAATAAGAAGCATGGACTTTGTTGGTATGTATGAGGAATTAGAGGCTCTTGAAAGGAGAGTGGAAGTGCAAGTCATGCACATCCAACAGGTTAAGTTGGAGGTAGATGAAGAACCACGCCAACATGAGGAGAAGTTGGAGGAAGCTGGAATGTGAGCAGCTGAAGAACTGGCAAGAGAGAATATGTCAAGAGGAGTGGTAGGTGAGAAACAATTCAGTGATAAGGAGCCTACAAGAGTGAATAATACAACAGAGTGGCAAGATAAAGCTACAAAAGTATAAAATGTATTCAGGAATCAATGTGATTCTTCCACCGACAAGAAGCGAGTGCAGCGAGCTAGTCTGCAACAAAAGAACCAGCTGATAGAACAACTATACGAGGTGATCGAGGAGATAAGGAAGCTGATGTCAGAGTCGGTTAAGTCCCTTGAAAATAAAGATTGTGTGGAGAGAGGCACAATTCATAGTTACTGAACACTCTGAAATAATCTTCCAGGAGGGAATCAAGCTTGCGTGAACATTCACAAGAGCAACACAGCGGAAGGTGTTGAAGAATCCTAGAATTGTTGCACATTTAGGTGAAGGAAGGCTTTGCAGGAAGTGCAACGACAAAGGAAAGGAAACTCCTTAAACCTTTCCATAACGTCGAGGGAGAAGCCGTCGAAGAACTGAGCCAAACGCAATAGTTCACCTAAGGTGCCAAAATTTCACCTTATAAGCTCAAGAGGAAGGGTGATAAGTTGCGAGGAGGGAACGAGAAGCTCATAGAGGAACTTGAAGCCTTGGAGGTTTTGAAGCCTAGCAAAGTCGCATGAGAGTTGCACAGATTTCTGCAAGGAGTGCAGAAAGCCTTTGAGAATAGACTAAGTCTTGAAAGGATAAATTGCGCTAAGTGTGCAAAGATGTTGAGGACTTGTTGAAGTCCTGAAGATGGGGAAGTCACCCTTTTTCAAGGAGGAGACAAGTGACAGAAGATCGAGAGTTTCGGGAGAAGGAAGTTCATAAGGTTTGCAAGAGTAAACAAGGATCTTCACAAAGTTGTGAAGACTGATTTTGACCCAGGTCGTTGGATCTGGAAGCATGCGTGGCAGAGAATCAACACATCATTGATTCGCAATCAAAGGAATTAGAGTAGAGAGGAGACAATAATCGTGAAGTTTGAACTCACGGTTTGATCATAGCCGTTGATCTCGGGAAGAATGAGGACCGTAGATCTAGTCCTGAAGCACTCGTTGATTCAGAAATCAAGAAGAGGAGGAAGCCGCTTGCGAGAGTCCCGAAGTGCGAACTCGTGAAGGGAATTGACCCACGATCATAGTCCATGGTCACAGCAACGAGGAAGCCTAGCCCCGAGAGCTAGTGTCGTTGGTGCAAGAACTAAAAGCGAAAGGAAAGGGTTCACAGGTACTACATAGGGAGTGTCGAGGAAGAACAAAAAGGGCCTGTGTCAAGTCAAATCGGTTCCATCCAGAGCCCAATGAGTCATTCAACTCGACGACCTGATTAATCCTAGATCAGGAGGTCGTGTGAACCTCGAAGGAGAGAAAAGAGAAGGGGGAGGTTGGCGTCACTTTCATAACTACTGAGATGCCTTTGGAAACCTTCAATAATCCACCTTGAGTTGTACACTTGTAACCAGCAGAATCTAGAACTGCCAAAGATATCAAGTTTTTTCTTAGTTTTGGTACATGTCTTACATCTGCTATTGTTCTTACAGAACCATCATGAATTTTAATCGAGACGTTGCCAACTCCAAAAAATTTACAAGAAAAATCATTTCCCATAAAAACAACACCATCAACAATAGATTGGTATGTTGAGAACCAATTTTTATGAAGACACATGCGGCTGGAGGCACCAGAATCTAACAACTAATGCTGATGTTTATGTGAAACATCACAAGTAGACAATACCTCATCAACCATACCTGAACTGGAGCCTGAACTTGTTTAAGCTACATTAGCTTCCTTTGATTCTTTTGTGTTGCCCACCTTGGATGCATTTTCCCTTTTCGAGTAGTCCTTCTTGAGATGCCCTTTTTTTCCACAGAACCAACATTTATACTTACTTTTCTTGTCTTTTGGCTTAGACCTTGATGTACCCCTCTGATATTTCCCTCTTTATGTAGATCGACCTCTGACCACCATTTCTTCCACTGTTGAGGTTTCTTTACCAGATGTTTTCCTTATCTCCTCAGACAACAAAGCTCCCACAACAATGTCATAATCAATGACATTTGTTATGTTAAATCACATAGGTGTGACCTGATGGTCCCAAGACTCAGGCAACGAACACAACAACGTAACTTCCTTGTCCTTATCTTCGAACTTTACTTCCATATTAGTTAATTGACAAATCAGAGTATTGAAAACATTCAAGTGATCAACAATTTTTGTACCTTCTTTTATCCGCAAGTTGTACAACTTCCTCTTCAAGAAGATTCAGTTTGACAAGTTCTTTGTCATATACAGACTCTCCAGAAACCTGCTATTGTCATCTCTTCGGCGATGTTAAACAACACATCATCTACTAGAAACAAATGAATAGTACTAAGGACTCTTGCATCCAGATACTACGAGTCCTCGTCTTTCATGCTTGTCAGTTTCTTTGACCTTCCAGCCAATGCCTTTTGCAATCCTTATTGCATAAGCAGATTTTGCATCTTAAGTTTCCAGCTATTCTTACCATTGAACTTTTCCACCTCAAACTTGGAACTCTGCACTTTCACCATTAATAGAAAACTCCAAAAAAAAAAACATTACTTATAAACCTGAGCCTTTTTAAATGTGGAAGAATAATGGTATAAACCCCAAGAAAAAAATACTAATTAAAAAAGTTTCAAAACACAATTATTTAATGTGTATTCATTAAAACCTTTTAAACATTTCATATAACAGAGCATAAAATAAGCAAGATCAAACCCACATTAAACGAAGCACATCAATCATACACAATGATTTATGTCGAAACCCAAGGCCATCCCTCTCTGCTCCTTGCACACGCTTACTCTCACATTGTACTCCACCTCTATGGGTATGCTCACATATATAATTTCTATGGGTATGCTCACATTGTACTCCACCTCTATGGGTATGCTCACATATATAATATTTATCACTGAGTTATACAAACTAAGATCACATAGTTACACCAGCAGTTCATAAATAGATTACATGCATGTGCAGTGACATAGCTGCATGCATGTGCAGCTGGCCACATGAGAAAATTCATTGACATGTTTCCAACAAGATGTGCATTTTAGTTCTCCAATATCTGCCTGCATGATAGATATTGTGTCCATTCCCTTAGAGAGATTTCAATGTGGTTAAAACCCATGGATCAACAAGTTTCTAAGGCTGCATTTATTCAAATCAGAAGAAAATTGTTGTTTCATGCATCTAAAGGTATCCATATGCTATTATTGCTAGAGAAGGCAGATAATCATTGCAGTTTGGTAGCTGGAAGGATTGCTGCAAATATCCAAAGAGTTTGATCACTGACGTCGTGTCCTATGCGAAGGTGCATGTATAAGAAATAGCTTTCAGATGTTCTTTGTGCAGGAATTCAAGGATCGGGGAAAAATAATTTTTTTGGCCTTACATTGTACGTGTACGTTGAATAGATCGAACATTCATTTTTTGAGCATTATGTACCTTGCATGTAAGAGTAGCTGACAAGTGCGTGATAGCAAATAATTGGGTGAAGATTCGGAATGTGCAAGTATTGTTTTGCCAGTGGGTGAAGATTCGAAGCTATTGATTTTTGGTAAGCCTGCATTATCGCCTTGTTATCACATTCGTCGCTAAATTTTTCCAAAGTTTCAAAAATTGCCCGGAATGAATTAAATACGCAACGCTAGTTCCAATATTTTGATGAAATCGTCTTAGGAAAAAAAGAGAGGCTAGAAATTGAGAATAAAGACCACGATCTACTAAAAAAGACATAAAAAAGCTTAATTGTTTCCCAAATTCTCATTTTTGGATGCATTAATTCCAGCGTTAAGAAATGCAAATACAACATTGTTGTTATGGACGAAGAATGTCAAGAAAAAATATAACCATCAGTTGGGAAAGCATTGTTTTTGAAAATTCGTTCATTTGTTTTCCATGAAGTTGCAAGGCGGATGAATCTATTAATATTTGTATTGATTGGGAATTATTGGGAACTCATTAGATGACACGGATGTGGAAACGTTAGTGATGCAAAGCTTGGAAACCTCATTTAATTCATGTGTTAATTCACTGCATGTATTTGGAGAGATTTAAAACGCTTACATTTGAGAAGGTATCAATATTTCTTTTCCAAAAGGATAGGAAATTAGACTAGACTAAAGCATCAACTTCATCTATAAAAGAGAGGGCATTTATTGCACCATACAAAGGAAAAGATAAACAAAACAACAAAATGTTAGCCATCAAATGGAGAAACCTATTATTTTTGTGATAATCTTAGGCACTTAAAGAGAGATTGTCTTAAAAAATAGTATTAATCGGGAAGATGTCAAAAAGAAATCAAAACATTCAAAGAAATCAAGACATTCAAAGATTGTTTGAGAATGTGAAGAAGAGGAGGCATGTGAGTCTACATTTATGGCATCATAACTTCAATCTTCAAAATCTACAACTTAATATTTAAATGTAGTGCATGTGTTTATTACACATATCACAAGGACTTGTATGTAAATTTTATTTAATATAAGAGTCATAATCAGTCACCTTCCTTGATTGGACTTGGACTTGGTAGGTAAATTTTATCTAATATAACAGTTATAATGACTCACCTTCCTATATTAGAGGATGTTCATGTCACACATAATTACTTTAAATTATACTTTCAAGAATGTTCCATATGTTCTTGATATGAACAAAATCTTCTATCAATTAGTGAGATARAMGAAAATCTCAATCTCCATGTGAATTGTAAAAAAAACTGTGATTTCTTTTCTTCATGATAAAAACGTAGTTCTATAAACATGTTAATTCAAAGAAACCAAAATCACAAGCACTAGATGCAATAGAAAATACCAATGTACTTTGGCATTAACGTACATGTAAGTTATTATTATTTATGTGTGCTTAGTAAAACTAATATGGTGGACCATCTTCCATCCATTCAACAATGTCAACTAGTTAAAGGAGTTTTGAACCTAGTACATGTTCATTTGCATGATCAATGAAGACACACAACATGTGAAAAAAAATATTTCTTGCTTTTTGCTAGCTGACCTTTCCAACAAAATGTGGGTTTCCTTTATAAATAAAAATTCAAATTGTTTTGTTTTTCAAAATTTGTAACTTGAAAACTTGTAACTTGAATTTCTTAGAAAAAAAAAATCAAAAAATTGTATCACATATTTAAGAACTAAGAATTTTTTTTTCACTTCAATTCAAGAAGAATTGAATTTTTTTAAAAAAGAAACAAAAAATGATATCATATATTTAAGAACTAATAATAGAGGAGATTTTTTTTCACTTCAATTCAAGAAATTTGAAAGATATACATAAGTAGTATACCACTCCATACACTCCACAAAAAAATGACTCATGGAAATGAGGAATAAGATAATTATGGAAATGGAAAGGTGCATGTTGCACAATACAAATGTAACATATAGGTACTAGGCATCAATTCTAATGATTGTATTTTACATTTTAACAAAATTCCTTGTAAACCTTTGTTGTATTAGGTAGAATACCTTTGGTAACTAATTTTCATGTTTTTAATTGTATCTCTTTTTCACATGTTCCCAAGGAAAGAAGAGGCAATTATGCTTCCTGGAAGTAGTTGTATAATGAGGTATTAGTAGTAGACTCTTATCCGATGCTCTCACTACCAATTTTTCCTTGTTATTAGTGATTGAGGTATTATAGTATGATGCACGACAGAACCTCGAGATCCAGGTATTATTCTTTTTAGTCTTGGTTCCGGTCTCTTTGTCATTGGCTCTGACCATAGGACGGTTTAGTTTTAGTGCGTTTTATTGGTATTGGGGAACCCCAACTAATCTACTATCCAAGTTTAGATGAAGGTTTGGGAGGTATTTACGTTTTTGGAAACTGGTAGCGGTTATCCTTGGGGAATGCTTTACCTGCGGTTTCTGTAAGCACTTATTATTTCGCCATTATTATGGTCTTTACTATACTCCTTATGTCTCACGTCACCTAGTTGGTTTACTTGACTCTTCTGAGGAGTAGGGCCGGGGGAGGTATAGGTGGAATTTTTGGACCCCTCTGACTATGCCAGGTGTGGAGTAAGTCGTCAGCACATTGATGAATGTGGCTGACGAAGAGCTCTGGAGGGAAGCAGGTTTATTTGATAATATTGATTCTACACGCCAGTGTAATGACTCTCGTCGTCCTTCCTCGCCCGTTTCATTACCATTTATTTCTCGCTCCAGCCTTTTACCCTGTCCTCCTCCACATTTATCAGAAAACTTGACGCATTCTCTGAGTTACAAACAGACTGTCGGGGAGTATACATAGGTATAGTTGAAGGATTTACAGAGTAAGGTGAAGAATACCACCCCACTTTCGAAGGAAGGTAGGAAGGAGGTAGGTAGACCTCGTATCGGCATAAGGCAGTGGAAAGCAAAAAATATTGTACACAATATGGTGTTAGGATCTAATGTCGGCCTTGCATAAACTAGCGATGTGTGGCCTAGTTGGAAGGCTTTCATACGTATATTTTTGTAAGGTTGTGCTGCCGGAGTGGTCGGACTCAACTTGGAGGCCTTTGTTAGGATACAAGCCGAAGATTGTTTTTCTAACCAAAGGATGGTTCGGCATTTTATGCAGAAGCCCTGAAGACACGACTCTTTTATTGCAACAGAAGTGCATTTTAGGCGGCAACACTTTAATGCTTAAGCGTTGGAGGCTAGCATTTAACCCTGATACTGAATATTTTCAACTTCGGCATATATGGGTTTTACTTCTAGGCCTTTCCTTACAGTTTTGGAATGAGGCGGCGCTGGTAGCGATCGAGAATTCCCTAGGGTCCTTTATTACCTTGGAACCGGACCTACTCTCGACTTCTAATAGAAAGATTGGTAAAATAAAGGTGGAGTTCGACATCCATAGAGGACTGCCTGAACTTTTAGAGATGGAATAGAGAGGAAGGAGGATAATCCAGAGGATGGACTATCTTAGAATTCCGTTCCGATGCAGTATTTGCCACAAAATGGGACACCTGCGTAGAAATTGTTTTCGAAGGGGTGAAGAGGACGAAGTTTGGACGAAGTTTCAGAAGATACGACATTACACAGTGACTTGGGTGACTTTGAAGAGGAGGGGAACTCAGGCTGGACAGACTGTGGACTTCCTTTAACAGATTCACCATCCTTGTCGAGAAGTGATATTACTATAATGGGAAAGTTACAATACTACTGTCCGGTAGTGTTTAATTCATTATCTTTAATGAAAAATGCCGAACTGAATGCCTCCCCATTACTAAAATCTTTATTATCCTCGGTGAAGGCTCCTTTGGGGGAGGGGAAGGGGTCTCCTATTCCTGAACATTTTCTCTCACCCACCTTACCTGCAATCAACCTTTCGAAGTCGGGGGTTTCAGACGTTTCTGTCCACTTGCAGACTGAAGACAAGGGGGTTATACCAGTAGGGGTTGTGCAGTCACCTAGAAAGTAGAATGAGCCTACCCCTGAGCCTCTTTATACAAGTACCACTTTTTCACAAGAACCACTCTATCTACGGGTGAACGACTTATCATTCAGGTTGTCGGGTATCAGAAGAAGGATAATACTCAATCAGTGAGGTTTTGGAATCTCTGATTCCCTGCCTTCGAGATAGTAACCCTCCTATAACATTACCCACTTTTTTTGAGAAAGCTGTCATTAATCCATCCACCTTTACGAGAGAGGTTAATACTCCCGATACCACTAAGGTTGATTATATTAAGGAATATTCCTTGTCACGAGAAATGGGCATAGAACATTCTCCAATAGAAATGAGAAGTATAAGGAAGGAATTACAGGAGGCGACTATTACTCCTTTAGTCGAGGATGCCTCCTCATCTGACCGTGGGGCACTTATAGAAGTGAAGGCCCTAACATGGGAAAAATAATGATATTGTTGTCACTCAATATTAAAGGGAATGGCGACTCCCTTAAAGTTGTTGTGTTATGGCATGTTTTGGATACTACCCTTTCAAATATCGTTTTTCAACAAGAAATTATGGTTACAGAATATAAAGCTCGATTTTTTGTGCATAGATTTTGTTCGTCCTAGGAAATTAACTATGGTTACAGAACATAAAGCCTCTTTTATGCATAGATTTCACTCATCCTAGGAAATTTGTGCAGTAAACTATGTTGGCACATCAGGTGGTTTACTAGTGATGTGGGATCCTCTATTTTTTTAGCTTGACTCATTTCCTTACAATAGGTGGGATTTTGTTAACATGTCTGATCTATGCTACTAAAAGGAAAATCAACTTCCTAAATATCTATGGACCCTGCTTGGAGCGCAAAATTTCCTGGACTTTCTTGGCAAACAACAGATTGCTCTCATTAAAAAACCGAGTGATAGTGGTTGATCTAAACCTTACAGTCTCGAATGGTGAAGTTTGGGGAGGCTCTTCCTCTTCTGGTCCACTAGCAAGATTTTTCACTTTTATTTTCCAATTGCACAAATTGTTAGATGTTCAGCTGGATAAATTAGCTCTAACTTGGCATAATGGGCACACGGGTTCAAAGTTAATAGCTAAAATATTGGACAGGTTCTTGGTTTCAAAGGACTTACTCTTGAACTTTAGATTGTATTAGTCATGGGTGGAATTTACTTTTGTGTCGTACCATGCACCTATTCTATTACAGTTGGAAAACTCAACTTTCCCCAAACCCTGTCCTTTCAAGTTTAATTCTCAGTGGTTACTTGATAAAGATTTTAGCAGCTTGGTTCATCAACTTTGGTTGGATCCAAAAGATCTTCATGAGGAAGATAGTCAGCGCTGCCTTATTAGGAAAATAAAGGATCTCAAAGTTATTTCAAAAAATTGGGATAAAGAGTCTAGAGCCCGGGGCATATTAGTTATGGAGAAATTGGAAGCTAATATCAAAAACTTGTTGTAGATGCTCATGGATGGATCTTTTAATCTGGTGGTTGAGTCAAACCTTATTAAATTGGAATCAGAAAGGAACAATATACTTAAACAGGAGGAAATTTGGAGACTCAAAAGTCGAGCATTAAGGGTTCAAAGTGGTGACCTTAATACTAAGTTTTTTCATCAGTTTGCCAATTATAGGAGAATTAGAAAACATTTGTGGGAAATCAGAGATGAATTCGGTCATGTTCATAAAGGTCAACAAGAGATTATGAAGGAAGCGGAAAATCATTTCAAGAGTTTTTTCAATTCCACAGATACTTGTTCAACAGTTGAGCAGGTTGAGGTGGCGGGGTTATTTAACAGGTGTATCAGCGAGGATGAAGCGTGAGAAATATACCTTCCAGTTAATGATAAGGAATTGAAATCGATCTTAACTCTCTTCAAAAAAGATAAAAGTCCAAACTCGGATGGCTAGACTGTGGAATTCTACTTAAATTTCTTCGATTTAGTCAAAGATGATCTATTAGCATTAATGGAGGATGTTTTGACTAGTGGTCGTATGGTAGGACTCTTAAATTCCACTTTTTTATCTATGATACCCAAATTGAATAATCCACAAAATTTTCGGGTTTACAGACCTATCTCGTTATGCTATCTAGTTTATAAAGTCATCTCTAAATTTTTAGCAAACCGGATTAAATTGATACTCTCAAAGGCATTATTACAGGAGAAGTTTGGCTTCCTAGAGGGTCAGTGAATACATGATGCAATAGGCACTGCACATGATTGCATACACAACATTAAAAAGAGTAACTAAAAATGTCGGATCCTAAAGATTGATCTTCAAAAAGCCTATGACCATGTAAATTGGGATTATCCATGGTTGATTTTAGTTCAAGTGGGATTTGGAGTGTCTTTAACAAACTGGATTATGGCTTGCGTGATATCGACATCTCTGGCAGTTCTAGTCAATGGGGAGGCAACAAACTTTTTCAAAAGTAGTAGAGGACTCTGGAAGGGATGTCCTCTGTCACCATTACTCTTTATTCTGGTGATGGAAACCTTAAGTCTGTTATTAAAAACAAGTCGAAGAGAAGGCTCCCTATCTGGAATTAAAGTTTCCAGACTCGCGAAAATCCTCCACCTGTTATTTTTAGATGATATTTTATTCTTGAACTATGCTTTTGTGCAATAATGGAAGGTGATTGTGAGCCTCATTGACAAATTTTGTTTCGTTTCAGGGCTAAAGCTAAACCCATTTAAATTGACAGTTCATTTTTTTGGTCTTTCAGAGTCAGAACTTGACCCATTCAAGTTATTACTCCCATATAAGTTCATTGATTTACCTATTGGTTTTAAATACCTTGGGTACTACTTAAAGGGGGAGCTCCAGAAAACAAACGATTGGTTGTGGCTCTTAACCAAAGTGGAGAAGAAGATTAATCATTGGAGTTATAGGTGGTTGTGTTTGGGAGGTAGGTATACATTATGCAAAGCTATTTTGGAAAGTCAACCAGTATATTGGTCTTCGCTTGCATCAGTATCGTATTCCATTCTGAATCAATTAAGTAAATTACTCTTCAATTTTCTCTAGAACGGGAATGTGGATTCAAATAATTACCACCTTTGTCATTGGGAGACTTTATCTCATCCAAAAACTATGGTTGGTTAGGGTTTTCACAACATTTTCTCTTTTAATAGAGCGTTGGTAGCAACGACCTCTGGAGAGTACTAACTAAACAAGGAATTTGGAAAAAGGTTTTGAAGGAGAAGTACTTCCCTTTCTCGACAGTGAAAAATTGGCTTAGATTAGAGTCGTTTCAATATGTATCAGGCTCAAAAATTTGGAATAGTCTCATAAAGGTGATCCCATTGATGACAAATTGGCTTAGCTAGAAGCTTGGTACTGTTCACATTGTGGCAATTGAGAGGGATAAAATCCTGGGATTAGGCGCAGACTCCATTCTATCTAATCTTCTTATCAATGCACTAAGCCAAAAACATGTTTCGATACTTGCTCAGGCTGTGACACCACAGGAACAAGACTCTTTACTTACCACTTGGTACAACATTTTAGAGTTGGAACTTATAGGCAACTTCGAAGTGGAGTGGGATCGCTAGATGAGGGCACTACAAGATTCTGAAATATCCCTTTTTGAAATTGGAGATGAACTTATTTTGACAAGAGGGGACTCTTCCAGAGACCTATCAACTAAGAATGTATACGTGGCCATTATTTCTACCCTTAATTTAAAAAAAAAATCAGGTTGGCACAAAAGTATTGGAAGTGGGGATATACAACTTAAAATCAAGATTTTCCTGTGGCTTGTTGTGGAGAAATTTTTTTTGACTTGGAAAACACTGCAAGAGAGAGGATGGATGGGGCTTGGACTGTGCCATTTATGTAAAAAATCAAGTGAAGAAAATGAAAATCTGTTCATACATTGTATTTTCACCAAATCCATATGGCTAAAAATTAGATCCATCAAAAATATCAGACATAACTGGGATGGTGTCAATCTTTTTGATTGTCTCACTAGTTAGACTAAAATAAAGAACAATTCAACAAGCCTTGTTGCTCTTATATGTTGGTACATTTGGCTTCAAAGGAACGCTATGATTTTTTAAGGAAAGGAGCCTTTAGTTCACTCAGTGGTCATCAAATTGCTTGGAGCTTTTCAACAACCTGTGGATAAACTGATAACTTCATCTATTCGTATTAACAGGCTTGACATCCCACTTGAGTTTCCACTGGCCTATTTTGATGGAGTTTCTCGGATTAATGGCTTATGTTGTCATGCGGGTGGCATCATTAAACTTTCTACCACTAAAGTTTTTAATTTCTTTTTGAACAGTGGTAAGGGAACTAATACCAAGGCCGAGCTAATTGGTACTTGGAAAACCCTCTATTTAGTCGATCTATTATCTATACACAAGATTCAGATCCTGGGAGATTCTAAGATTATCATAGATTGGATAAATCATAAAAGTGAATTGCGAGTGAGATTCTTAGAAGGCTAGAAAGAAAGAATTATTATGTTGACAAGAAAGTTTTTGGTTGTTTATTCTTTCACATCTTTTGTGAATTCAACAAGGAAGCAGATGGACTCTCTAAGCATGCTTTATTATTTTCTGAAGGAATCATTTCCCTATAGTTGTGGTTTGGAGGAATGACGAGTTTTCATCTCCGTATAAATATCTATTGGTGGATCTTTTTTCTCTCCTGGAAAGTTGTCCTTAGTACTCTTGTTTTATGCTGGGAGGAGTCCTTTGTTAATATGTATTGAGGAGTTGTCAGTTTTTTGGATTTTTCACCCAGTTTGTTTCTTTAGGCGATGTTTGTCCTTTTCTGGAGTACTCGTTTTTTGGATGTAAATGGAGGTAGCCTTCATGGATGTTGTTCATTAGTATCTATTTTGTAAAGTGTAGGTCAAACTGGATTGACAAGAAAGTCTGTTATTTTGTGGTACCAAGGGATGTAAAAAATATATTTTCTTAATATAATTGTGCTAATTTTCAACTAGAAAAAATGTTCCCAAGGAAAAAGGAAATAACTTAGATGCTAAAATAAAATTACATATGTTTGTTTGGTTGTAGTTAGTCGAAAACATATCCACTAATATTTGTCTCTACAAACAAAATTGTTATTAAAAGTGATGTTGTACATGAGAAAAGATGGTGTTGGAATCAAACAGTGCTTTGAGCCAATCCATGGATTCAAGTTCTATGGAAAGATTCAATGAAGAAGAGAATGATTTCATAGTTCATAGCGAGAGATTTAGTGAAGAAGAGAATGATTTCATAGTTCAAAGCTAAATAAAGAATTTCAACACAAAATAAACATGTGGTACTACCACAAGATGCATGATGTTTGGGAAATATGAATTTCACAAGGAAACTAAAGGTCGTCTAGGGAAACAAATTGTGAAATGTGGTGAGCATAGAAATTGGAATATCCAAAAGGAAAACCTAGAAGATAATCTTCTATGAAGGCGAAATATGATGAGTTGATGAAAAACATAATTTGGGAGTTGTCTTTCTAAGAAAGAAATACATTGGTTGTAAAAGGTTTTTTTAATTCGTATAAATCCATCTTGCTCCCAAAGGATATGGGAAGAGGAAGAGGTCGAATATGAAGGGAAAACAATTACCATTGTAAATATGGTAACCATTGAACTAGTCATCCATAGCTACTAATTTTTAATTTTTGATAGAAGGTATATTATATGGATGTTTAAAGTGTCTTTTAGAATGGAGACGTGAAAGAGGAGGTTGACATGGAGCAACCATAGTGTCTTAGTGTTTGTGAAAGGGAAGATTCGGTTTTTCCATTTATGAAGTCCTTATATGGTCTCACATAGGCTCTATGATCCTGTTATTTAAAATTTTATTAATGTCTTAGAGATTATGGATTAAAATAAAAGATATTTTAGTCCATTATATATATATAGTGGTGATGATATAGTAATCCTAATTTTTTATCTAAATTATATTGTCGTCACTAGAAGTAGTGCTCACACTATGGTTGCTCACATGGAGCAATCATAGTGTCTTAGTGTTTGTGAAAGGGAAGATTTGGTTTTTCCATTTGTGAAGTCCTTATATGGTATCACATAGGCTCTATGATCCATTTATTTAAAATTTTATTAATGTCTTAGAGATTATGGATTAAAATAAAAGATATTTTAGTCCATTATATATATAGTGGTGATGATATAGTAATCCTAATTTTTTATCTAAATTATATTGTCGTCACTAGAAGTAGTGCTCACA
>JASDQU010014393.1:401403-420661 GCA_032191745.1 Picea mariana
TATATATATATATATATAAAACTCAAAATATCAATTTATTGTGTTTTGCAATTTTTATATATATATATATATATATATATAACTCAAAATATCAATTTATTGTGTTTTGCAATTTTTTTTTTTATGGAGACAAAATTTATTATTTAATAGTAGATTTATTTTGTGTCTAGTTTTATGAATTATTCAATGATGTTTAAAAAAAATTATTGTCATATACATTACATTATGTTTTTGCATAATTCTTCATAAAAGAATTGTAAATTTATTTTCTGTTTAGTTTTATAGGACTATTCAACAATGTTTAAAATGTTATTTTTATAAACATTGAAATTTGTAAAGTTTCTAGGTTGGTAAATTTGGGTATGTAAATAAAATTTTCATATATTATTTTGAAGTATATCAAAATTACTGAAAAACAACATTATTTAGATTAAGACAATTCAATCAAATTAGAATCAAAGTTAAAGAAAAAAAAAAGAAAATTGATAGATTAACACAATATAATCAATTTAATCAAAATTAAAGATAGATTACCATATTGAATTATATCAAAATTGAAAAACTTGAATATGATCTATTTAGTTAAATATCATTAAATTTTGTTGAATATTTAGTAGAAGTTTATTGAATATTTAATAGATGAAGTATTAAGAACACAAGTAAAAAATTTCAAAGTGGTCTTAAGTTTAAAGTACACAGATACTATTGAGTTAAATATTATTAAATTTCGTTGAATATTTTTATTTTGCGAGTTTTTTCGTGACCTATGGGATTAGCCCATGGCTTGACAAACCATGACTTAGAGGCATCTAAGATGTCAAAATCACTTGGGGATTGCATCCGGCCTAAGCCACACCAACCCTTAACATGGTTGGATTTTTTGTCCTTGCAGGTTTCGAACAAGTGACTTAACATCACAAAGTGCCTTAACAACACACTCTGTCATCGACTGTCCTACACCTCGGGGACAAATTTCCTTGAATATTTAACATTAGTTCATTGAATATTTAATCGATGAAGTGTTAAGAACACAATTGAAATGTTCAAAGACGTCATAAGTTTAAAGTACATAGATACTAAACAAATTTTAAATCACAACTTAATATAAAATATATTTTTTCAAATGAAATTTATAATGAAAATTTAATTTACATACTAATCATAAATCTCAAAGTTAAAAATCAAAATTATTTTCAAGTTTATTATAAATTAAAAAAAAAAATTGATACATAAACTTAAATTATGAACATTACATTGGAATGTAATGGGATGGACTATTTTTAAAACATTGTAAGAAGTTCAAGGGAAGGGTGAAAACCATTTTTTTTTGTTTCCATATATGTACATAGACATCAAGGTCCAATGTGAAGCCTTTTGTACCAATACAAATCAATATATGAATATTCAACTCACATTGGAACTATGAGATGGGATATTCTTAAAACATTGTGAGAAGTTCAAGGATATATAATTTATATGATACAAAAACAATAGAGTATGAATAATTTGAACTTAATTTATGTGATAAATGTGAAAAAAAACATTTTTTTTTACTGCTCTATTTATACATAGACATCAAGGTTCAATTTGAAGTTTTTTTGTATAATACAAACCAATTAGGAAGTAGATATGGATTTTGAATTTCAATACTCCTTCCAGAAGGAAATTCCTATATTCATTTATTTTAGTTATATTATAAAAAAAAGTGTGTCCATTCATTGTGTTTGTTGGCTAGAAGAAGTTTCATAAACAAATAATTTCATTTCATGTCCGTGTTTGGAGAGCAAGCAAATTTCGTAAATCCATTTCAACTTTGAAATGAAAATTCGATTTCATTTAAACTTTTTTGTTTGATTTCATACATTTATTAGTAATCAGACTTACATGAATAAAAATAAAAGAGAGAAGGATATTATTCCCTCGACTTACATGAATAAAAATAAAAGAGAGAAGGATATTATTCCCTCAAATAATAAGTTGAAATAGATAAAGAGGTTGGGGTAGAAAGGTTCATATATTACAATAGTTGATTTCCATGTGTGAAGTGTTTGTGGAGAGAAGAAGTTATATATTCTTTATGACATTTTATTTCATAAAACAATTGGAGTGGACTTCCATTATGTAGGGTGGTAAAATTTCTACTAAAGAAAAATTTGAAGGAAACTTGAAGGAAACTGAAATACACCTAGTAGAAAAATTTATGGTCTCACAAGTTTCCCTAAAGTTAAGATAAATAAATGGCTCACTAAATTTCTCATTAACAATGTGGAGTATCACTCTAGTATTATGGAACATGCCAATTTAAATATCATCGAGATAGTAAAATTTTCATTTAGGGAAGAGGAATAAATCATCGCGGGAAATATATTTGATCATATCAAAGTGTGTGTGAAACAAGCCTGGGAGGAAATCTCCAAGATATCTTGAATATGAAGTAGTTGGGAGGACATATGGGGACTCGAACATAAATTATAATTGAGATCTAGTTATATGTGCGGAATTGTGTTTAATAAAGTACATGACAAACATTTCATTAAAAATCATCTTACTCGAATGAACATGGTATTAAAAACCAAACAATATCAAATTTGGGGAATGAATAGAAAATTCATAGCATGTTATCGCATCTCTTAAGTGGTCTGCAGGACATATGGGGACCCAAATATTTAACAATCTTCAATTGACCAAATTAGATCTAGTTTTATAAACAAAATTGCAAATAAATATATGTAAGTTATAATTCATCAAAAACATAGTTCCTTATTTGAATGTAACATGAAAGTAAACTAAACAAGATGATTCCATAATCCTACATATATATAAATACGTGTACTTTCAATGCAAAATAAAAAATTATAGATTGTATGTCACTTGTTTAAAGAAATCGTAATGGTATGCCATCTTCAATTATTCATTCACGATCAACTTTTGAAATTTTCCATTTTCTAACTTTTATTTTTTCCTTGATTGAACCTCTATTAACTTGATGTGCATTGCACATACCAAATGATTATATTGACAACTTATGACATCTGAATGATAGCCTTGAAAGTGAACTTGACTATCGGTTTGATGGATTTCTTGAAAAAAATATCCTTTTGATACGATGGATCCTCTTTTATATATAAAACCATTATCATCAAAATATTATAATAACCTCATATTTCCTTTTTTGCATCACATCAAATAATATCTCACGTTTTTAGTGTTGTCTACAAGTGCAACCATGACAAAGACATCTACTACAAATAATTCAATATATTCCAACAAGCAGTTCTCATTATATTAGCACACATGCAAGTGCCATTACTCATCTACTCTATATAAATTTTATATATCCAACTTACAAGTACATATACAAGTTGTTTAAATATTTAACAAATATATTTGAACAATTGAAACATAAATTACCTTCTCTAACAAGATCGGAAACTCTATCGCCATCAATTGACACTATAGTTTCATTTGATTCCATCTCATCTGAGTTTGCAAGTGGAATTTTCCATTTTGTATTAAGTTCGGTATGTCTCCAAGATTTAACATATTCCACATTTTCATTTTTGCAAATCTCTGTGGATTATGTGTCCTCTATGCAAACTAAACAAAAACAATATTTATTTCTTCTATCAAATGGAAACACATTTTGATAGTGTTTTGTTTTAACTGAATGCAATTTTCACATCCAATGTATTGTATTGGCCTCATATTGGATTGATCTATTAAAATCTTAGTTTCCAACATACCAAAAAAACTTGCACATGGTTCAAGAATAAACTATTTAAATATTCATAATATGAAATGTCGATATACATATTAAAGACAAGAACTTCTTAAGTTAAAATCTATCAAGAACATGATTGAAGATCATATAAATTTGAACATGTGTTCATAAAAATATCTTGTGTACATGTGTAACATATATATACACACACATGCATACATTCCTTGACTGATTATTTTGATGGCTTAGTGCCATTTTTTACCATTCAACAACTTGATCAATGGATTCAAATCGATTGGAATTGGGGTTCATTTGATACCTTCAAAGTTCTTGCTTTACACATTCCCCTTCACCGTCGTGCTCTCATTTTCCATGACCAGTCTCAAAGAATTTTCAACAATGTGTAATGTTTGATTTATTGTGAATATGACACAACCAATAGAATGATGATGAAGATTTGAACTAACCTGCACATCCATCTGACCATATCCAATATCGGTTGAATCTGATCCCACGTTCTTTCAGTGAATCATAAAATTTATCAAAACAATGTTGTATATAATGTGTATCGTATCCTCGGTCATCACTTATATAAAAGTGATATTTTTTAATAACATGTCGATTGTCATTGGTTCTTTCTATGTTATCAACACTCTGTTGAGAATGCATACATAGAATGTGGAAAAATATAACGACTTGATCATAATGATAATATTCACTTTGTATTTATCTTTGTGCAACGAATGTGTAATTCTCTGCAAAATCAACTACAAACAAAATTGTCCATGGTGGAAACACTTCATGGGATTGTTTGAATTGTAGGTCTTTCCATCAATCTTTGTGTGAATGCTTGGTGTATTTATAAATTTCTTCCTCAAACCTATTTAAAAAATCTATCGCACAGATTTTACCTACTTTCAAATCAATCCTTTTGGAAATAACATTTGAAGAATGTGGAGTCGTGCTACTGATATATTCATATAATATAACTCAAATTTCAGATAATAAAGAAAAAAACAAGTGTCACGAACAATGATCGGTCTAACAAGCCATGGTTTTTGTTACACAAATGTATTGATGAAAATTTTAACTTATTTGTGCTCTTCTTTGAACTTATTGAATAATTATATTTTTGTCATTGGAAATATATGTTTTGGATGTTCTTCATATTGTTTTCATGTGATTCTTTTTTGCAAGACATCCCTTGTATGTGGTGAAACATGATATTTTCTCAACCAAAAATTATGGGTTAATTCTTTAACATTTTCTGCAAGTCTATCTTTGTAGGGTTGTCTAGAAATAACTGTCCAAAAAGCAAGTTCATCATTTTCATCTATTTGCAATCGATTTTTTCTATTTTTGTACAATGTTTTTCTTGAGCTTCCCATCAATTTCTCCATGTGTTGTGTCAACCGATCTTTTATATTTCTAGATAAAAAAATTGTTGTTTGTATCACTTTACGTGCAACACTGACATCTTTTTTCGAGATTTTCCAAAAGATTTTAATGAACTAGTTATATTGTCAAAGACATTCTGTTTAACCTTTGTATCTATTTTCGACTTTTGAATACCCAATAATGATGTAGCTTATTTTAACTTTCTTGACTTTATTGGAGAGAGAAAAAGTTGAGCTTGTACTATTACTAATTCATATTTGAAAAAAGTATTATACATATTCTTAGTTAGATATATTATATAATGCTTAGCCTTTTTCTCCCCAAATTTGTCAGTATCAAAATTTTCTAACATTTTATCATCAATGTTGATCGATTCTCCTACATATTTCAATTTAAAGTTCATATTAAAAAACAAAACCTGAACATAAATCCACTAAACTATATACAAGGGTTGATCTTCTATTACATAAATTTATGTACATACCTGTAGGTGATTCAAATTTTTCTTCAATTTTGGTTTCAACGACTTCATCGATGTTATGAGGGAAATCTATTTATGTTTTTTGAAAAACATCAAGTCCAAATTATAATCAATTATGTTAAAAAATAATTTAAATTTCAATTCTATACTTTGAATATAGACAATATGTACATGCATACCTGGTTGCACTTCTTCTTGTTTAAAATCTCTATTTACATCATTATCATTTCTTTCTTCAATATTTTCATGTTCTCATTTCTTTCTCCAATAATGTTCTTTCCTTTGCTCGTTATGACGATTTTCATCTCGAGTGTAATCAAATTTTATCTTATGCCCACTTTTTTTTCTCATGGATATAGTTATCTATAAAAGTTTTTAAAAAATTCAACATTTTATAACATGAAATAAAATTTCAAACCTCAAATATTATAGCTCAAAAACGTTTTTTTTTGAAAGAAATAAAAAAAAAGGGATTTTACAATCATATTTTAAAATATTTGGAAAAAAGTGCTCAATAAACCAAATTGTTTAAAAAAAAAATATTGCATAAAAAATTATATTTTAAAAAACTTTTGATCTTTGAAAAAAATTGTTTTAGAAAAACTTCATTGTGACAAAAAATATTCTAAAATAATATGAATAATATTATAATAAATGTTTAAAAAAACTTACTCTCAAAAAAATTCCCTTTGATATAATAAGAATTTTCTTATGAAATCCTTCACCTTGAAAATAATGTTCAAGTAAGTCTTCACCTTGAAAAAATGTTCAACAAATCCTTCAATATATAAATTGTTACTCCAATGAAAACTTGAACTTCAAGAAGATAATTCTTTTTTTCCATTCAAAACATCAACAAACTTGTTCAAAACAACGAAAAAGATCCTCCAAGTAGCAAAAAAGATGCTCCAAACTTTTTCTTAGGGGCTCCACATATGAAAAAATACGAAATGAGTGAGTCAATTTTCTTATCCAATAGAAACCATATCCAAGTGTTGTTTGCAAGTTTCATAGTCCCAACATAAATTGTGATGCTTGATCACTTGAGTTCGACGACCATCGAAGTTATAAAAAGTTAGAAGGATGAGTGGAAGGAAGACTTTGATCGACGATAAATATCTTCTAAGAGATGTGAAATCAATGGTTCTTGAAGAAAATACGTGGTGAAGGACATATTGTTGATCCTCATTTTTTGAAGATGGAGAGGTTTTGACCATCGATAAAAAGAGATCGACGGTGGAGGTTAATATTTTGAGGAGGATACAGTTTGGTAGACACAAGGTATATCCTTATTCGGAATAATGGTGTCAATCTATTTTGAGCTGCTAGATCGACAGATCTAGAAGAAGACACGTGGAAGCCTTCCATTAGACATAAAATTTTGGAGTGGCTTTAATTCATGAGACTTGACCCATTGGAGTGCTTAACTTTGATACCCCGACACTCGAGTACTTTGATACCTAGACAACAATCTAACCATCCATATTAAGAACAGATATATGGTGGAGATCTATTATGTGTTGGACACATAATCAAAGGTTAACTAGGTCGACGATTTTGGAGTCAGAAACGTCATGTCTTTCTATTGAAGATAGTTTTCTTGGAGTCCAAATTTGTCATAGTGGTTACAACTTATCAAAGACAACCCATTAGAGTGTCATGGGAGAGTTGTTGGACTGGTTGATGTTTTGAACAGAGTGAATTCATCGTAGTGAGTCAATGAGTTCATCAGAGTGACTCACATTATTGGATTCTAATGATGAAACTAAGACAAGAGGAAGTCTGACAAGCGTATTATAGTCCAAGGTTATAGCACCCATTCGAATGGAGAACAAGGGGCTTAGAAAAAATGGGAAAAAAGTGTTTGGTTTATAAAGGGGAAAATTAGCACTATGACAGAGAGCACTTAATCCTAGATATTTTGTCTCGAAAGGAGGATATTGGTTGTCATTGAAGCAAAACCCGATCAATTCAAGGATTCAATCCAGGGGAAAAAGGGAATTGAAGATGCTAATAGATTCATTGAGAAACTCTGTTTTCTGTGGGTATCGGACCCAATAGGTCATCATTTGAGAATACAAAACTTTAGAACTTGCAATAACTTATTAATGATGAAAAATGATGCATTAATTTAATACCTAAGCATTTGACAAAGTATCATTTTTGGAAGTGCAAGCAAGCACCTATTCTATTTCATTTCCCTCCCCTTTTTTTCTCATAATATTTCTTTCGCTCTCCTCATTTCAAGGAAGAAAAACATGTAATAGAGTTCATGTGGAGGGATCAGATTGAATGAACATCTTATTGAATCCAAAGCGAGGATCACTCATTCTATTTCGAGCGCCATGGGATTCTATATATTTTAGAGAGTGGTCATACCATTGGAATGATCAATTTTAGAATGGATAATGCATCATCTAGTTTGTGCAATGTTCTCTAATAAAGTGTAAGCATGGGTTTTATTATTGGTGAGTGTGCATCTTCTAGTTTTATTTTGAAATAGTGTCTATTGTCGATTACATGGACATGGAAAAACCTAGTCTTCAACAAAAAGTGACACAAATGGAAAGATCTTTGTCTTGGACCTATAATACATGATTTATTGGTTTAAAGTTGGTTTAAGGAAAAACAATTTTTTTTACATGTTTCAGCAACAAACCTAATATTTTATTGCAATAAATATGGAAGCTAGTAATATGAAATCCAATATTAAGTAACATTATTTTTAATCGGAAAGACAAAAAAATTTATCGTTATGGATCTAGCGTTAAGTTGCAACAACAAAGGATGGAGGAATCGAAGGGATCTTCGCTGCTTCTAAAGATCATGCACATGAAAACAAATATATCATTAATGGTGTAATATGCCACAATGCAATTGTGAATAATCATACAGACATTTCCCATGCCCTTAATTGATTGGATTCAAAGTTATTTTCAACCTACCAAGTCACAATAAAAAGAAGAAGAATATTTTGCCAAAATAATTGTTCCATTGAGGTCCCTGGTGCATTGTTCATTAGAATCAATCTCCTTGGATGTTATAAAGAATTGTTCTAAGGTCATCAGTCAATATGCAAGGAAGAATCCAAAATAAATCATTTGGTGTTGAATAATGTACGAGAAAAGTTGCAAACAAGCCTAGTCCCACCCATTCAGGTACAAAGAGCATGGATGGAAAGGAAAGTGATTCTAAACTAGGTATGAAACCTAATATTTTCATCTCAACTAATGCGTGTTTGAGACACTAGAGAGACTAGTTCTACTAGTGAATTGAGAAATGTTTTTGAGAAAAGTTTTGTGAACTTTCATATATCAAAAGTTGTCTCTCATAATTTTTCAAACCAGTCCCATAAACTAAAATCTTCAGAAAGTTCCATCCCTAATTCACTATTTAAAAAAAAATCACTACTTAAAAGATATATTTAACCCAACTTGGAAAGGCCCACAGGCTTGAAGGTTTGTGGGCTAGCTATAATACCATATCTCATGGCCCATTTTACTAAAAAAATTATACAAGAAAACATTTAGCCATGTAATTGTCATATATACTAAAGGAAATACAAAATTACGATAAAATAGTCCTAACAACCATTTAATATTCATTTAAATTCTTATTGAGAGAAATCATGAAAGGAACTTACCTATGGTAAAGAACCCATCTTACCTCTAACTTAGTGACTTGAGGAACTTAGCCACTCCTTGATCAATAACCTCACAATAACAAAAAAAGGTGGGGGATGACTCTTGACCCAACCGTATATCTTGTTACTAATCCTTAGTAGAAGGTCACCCCCACGCCCTCCATCTACTACCATTTTAATGAATCCTTAGTCTTTCCGTCTCTATAGCTTCCACGAAAGAGATTTGAAAAAGAGAGATGCCATTTTGTCATATTTTTCCCTCTTTATATAGAGTTCATCTATGGTAAAGAACCCAATCCACACAGTCCATTATTTAATTATTTATTATACTTTAGGGTTTCTACATTAATTACATTACTTATTTTACCATTCTCTTTAATCACTAAAATAGCCATAATAAATACTTATTTTAACTCCTTTTAGAATAATAATTATATAATAATTTATTATTATTTATTCCTATAAGTATTTATTACGATCGTTTTAGGAATATTATTATATTCCTGATATTTTTATTATTATTTATATTTAGTAATAATATGGGTCATGACATGAAGTGATGAAGAAATGAGGCATGGAGCTCAAGTGATTATATAAGTTCAAGTGATGTCAAATGACAATGGAAATAATTGAATGTTATTGCTATATGTTTTGGAATATTTTTCTGTTGAAATCAATGATTTTATTTAAAGTAGTCAACATACTATCTCAATTGCATGAAGACATGTTACCAATGAGTCGAACAATTACATATTGGTTGCACTTTGATTAATGTGGACCACATTAATACAGCCGTTATATCAAAACAAAATATCAAAAATATAAAAATCATTATTATTATAACAAATATTTGATTTTGAGATGATTAATTGAAAAATTGTAAAAAACCAATTAATTAAAATATATGCATATAGGTGCAATGGATTCTTTTGAACTCACTAAAAGATGTGTTTTTATGAGTTATACACACTGGTGCGATGATATTTTATCGTTTCAAAATATTTCAGTGCACGTGATTACAATAAACATGAGTGCATTCAAAACATAAAAAAAACCATTTATTTTCATTTATGTGTGTGCATCGGTGCTTTCCATTTATGTGTGTCTACTAATGACTTATATTCAATATTGCACCAATGCATTTTGACAATAAAAACACTTGAAAAGAATCCCTCTCCTACAACCTTTGCCGAACAAATTGTTGTAGTTATATGGAACTTCCATTAAAACCTATGTTAAAACCTCTGCAATAAATAGAGAAGGTTGTAGCATGGGTTTTATTGAAAAAATTGCCAAATTTTATAATGCTAAAAACCTTCACAAAAACCTTCGGTTGGAGGTGTTCTCCTTCTGGTGCATGTATGTGGATGTTGTTTAATTTATGGAGAGTGATGTTATACAAGGGCTAACAATTGGATTATGCATACATTGTAATAATACATAAGTATTATAGGGGATGTATGATTGATTGTTGACAACACTCCAGAAGATTTTGTTCCAAGATGTAAAACTTTGTCATAGGAAAGTTCATTTCCCCATGTGTTTTATAATCCTTGTTGAGTGAAGCTTACATAGATTAGTTTGGAAGCACATGTAATCATGTAATGTGTATCCCTATTATGCATAGAGTGGATGTGGCATCAAGTTATGGAATGAACCACGAGGGTAGGTACAAGGGTGACAAGTGTACTTGTATCTAAAGTTGATAGTGACTTGGAAAGTAGTCTTAGAGTCTGAGTTGGTTGGAACCAAGTTGTGAGTTAATGCACTGATGAACCATGTAGGTGAAAAATGGCACCCATGTATCTCGGTAGATGGATTTCTTTTTATATGGACACCAATGATTAGTTTTGTGTAGGTACAAAAGGAAGAATAAAGTTCAAGGATGAAGGTCATGTGTGTGCATCAATTTCCTCAGCATGGAGGTTTTTGGTCAACCAAAAGCAATTCTGTACAAGGTTTGTTGCCAATTGAAACCACTTGTGTGTAAAGTTCTTGGTTAACCAAAACCACTTGTGTGCGAGGTTCCATGAAACTCTTTGAGGGAGGTGGGAGGGATACAGAGATTCAGATAGCAGAACAATCATAATAAATGATAAACATGTTAAATGGTAAGGCTTTAACTTTTATCATAAAAAAAAATTAAAACAGATTGTTAAGAAATAGTAAAAACTTATTATGGGAATATATTTATTGAAAAAAATATTTTAAAACATAAATAACCAAGATTATAACTGCTAAATATAATCTGGACAGTACTCCAAGATGCTGCTAAGAGTCATTTTAAAATTGAGCGAGGGTAGATTATGCTAAGCAATAGTAAAACATTAAATCAAAAAATGACCAATGTGTAATCCAGATGTCAACAAAATGCACCTGTGTTTGTCCTTGAAAACTTATGGTGAATCATCCAATCCAACGTCTATCTATTGTGTTTTTAAAAAAAAATTGAGCTCTATTCTACTCTTAATTATGAAAGAGTTCGATTCAGCGAATCTACAACAACAAGTGCATGTGTTGTTTGTAGATTTGGAATCCGTGTTAAGGCTCCGGATGAAACTCTGCGATGACCTCGGGTTATTTAAATCTCAAATACTAAATATTATCTTCCAAATATTTCTTGATACTGGGACGAGAGAACTCCCCCCAATGTGTGCGATTATAGGTGTCATTTTTGGTCACGAAGTTGTTAAGGCAATGCCTTGTTGTGGCGTAGACCTCAGTTAAATATGATCACATATAATCAGTGGTGGATAATCATGGTTAAATGGTTAATTATAGTTAATTATAAGCAAATATTGTTGTTTGGATCATGATGAACCATTTTCTCCATAGTTAATATAGTTAACTATTCTAATAATGTTGAAGCATTATTAACATGATTAATCAAAGTCAATCTTAATTAACCAAACTCAATTTTTATTAATCATATTCACTAAGATCAAGCATAATCAAGTACATTGAATCATGTGTCATCATAGTAATTATGGACAACTGTTGTCTATCATGGTTAACTATTTTCAACCATGGTTAGCATGCTCAACCAATGAAAACTATTGTCAACCATTATTATCACGGTCAATTATAATTAACGATAATGAATATAGTCAATCATAATCAATCATTGTTAACCATAATTGGATAGAATCAACCATAAACAACACGGTGAATGATGATCAACTATAATCAATATTCAACCTTAATCTACATGGTCAAATGTAGTCAACTATCTTCAACCATAATAAACCACACTTTCCTACGGTGAATCACTACTAAGAATCACTACTAATAATTGTAAACTAGAATCTCTTTACTCAATTAATGTTAGTGAATGGACTTTGCTTAAAGATTAAAGTCTTTATTTAAATATGGTCAAACCTTTGTAGAACATCATCATCCACAACTAGCAATCAATTTTTACTCTCAAAGTTGTAAATACGGTAAACCATTATAAAGTATAATCAACTATATTTAATTATCTAAAAACTATGTTAAATCATAGTCAACCACTATTTCTCATAGTAGTCATTGAACCACAATCCACTATGATTTATCATAATAATTATTATTCAACTAATGTTTTTCATAGTGAATCACAATCAACCATGGTAAGCTTAGCATGGTTAATTATAGTAAAATTTATTATAAAACTGAAATAATAAGTGGATAAACTCAACCTTTAAGAATAGTATTTTTTTCAACAACTCAAAATTTCACCTTATTCCACTCATTTTTTCTATACAAATATTTTTATAGTGAATAAAACCCCTAATAATAAAATTCCATGATCAATATTTTTATAATTAGATTGTCCACAAAATTCTTAAAAAAAAATTAACCAAAAAAAATTAAACAAACTGAATTGAAAGTATTCAACCCTAGAAGTAAAACTCCAACCTTAAACACAAACACATATTAATTTAGAAATATATAACTCTTCCTCACACGTTGCACAACCACGTTTCCACCAACCTTAAACACAAACACATTAATTTATTTATATATATATACTAGCACAGCCACATAATTGTGGTTGATCAACGCGAAAATGAAAAGATTCCTTAAAAGAATATATTAAATTTTATTATTGATTAACAAATAAACGGTTGAGCTTCATTTATCTAGTGTTAATATTTTAATTTCTGTTAATCACTTAGGTGGTAATCAATTAGCTATCAAAATAATTTTTAAATATGATTAGGTAAATGTAAAAAAGTAAACACATAAACGGATGTCTTTATAATAGCTAGGAAGTGAATGATTGAAATCACAACCATTTATTTTGTGTGACTACTAAGAATATTCCAACGATATTTAATCCTGTCCATAGAAAATTTATTAAGCACTAAACCCCTATTAAATCTGTCCATTATCAATAGCTATACGTCTTTCGGCGTAATAACTCTCCCTCACACGTTAACGCAACCACAATTAACTATACTACATCCGCGATTTCTTCCAATGTTTTCTCTTGCACAAAAGCTAAATGGACAAGTTCTAAAACTATTTCAACCAAAAGTGTTGAAGGCCTGAACCAAAATTAATATTCCACAATCCGCCACTCGGAGCTAAAAGAGAGAAAAACCTGCTACGTTTTGCTTTATATCAAATATGCCCCTACCACTCGGAAGGAAATAAAGGAAAGAAAATCCCAGCAGAAAGAAAAACTTGCTAGGTTTTTCTTTATATCAAATTTGACTGGGCAATCTTTATCTCCAGTGCAGATTCTGCAGATTCTATTTCCCTGGAACAAAGTCAATGGAAATTAACGATTCACTTTGCTCAATGTAGGCTGGGTTGGATGGATTGGTGGATGTACCGAATTTGTAATCTAATTAATTTCAATATTTGACTTGGAAATTTTTTTCGATTGCAGATTTTGTCTATCATGAACGTGGAACAAAGTTAATGAAAATCAACGATTGACTTTGCTTCATGTCTTTTAGATAGTTGGATGGATGGGTGTATGTACTAAATCTGATTATAAATTTTGTGTATCATGAGCTTGGAGCAAAACAAAGTTAATGAAAATTAACAATTGACTTTGCTCCATGTTCGTTAAATAGTTAATGAACAATTGACTTTGCTCCATGTCCATTAAATGGTTGGTTGGATGGATGTACGAAATCTGCAATCCAAATAACTTCCCATATTTGGCGATGGATGTACCTAATCTACATTCCAATTAAAAATTCCGATATTTTGCTTAGGAAGCAGACCATTCAAACCGCTGACTAAGAGCCACAGTTTTTTTTACATCAAACGTAATTTATGTGTTTTGCAAAAAAAAAAAAAACTACCAATCAAGGAAAGTTACTTCAGTTATTGCGCAGAGTATGGAGGCTTTGTAATACAATACAATCCCATTGTTATTAGGTTTTTGGTTATGCTCACTTGTTTCATCATATTCCACGAAAAATGCAGCTTGCTCGCCATTTTTCTTCCGATCAAGTATGGTTTGTGAAATAATGTGTGAATGGGTGGCGATGACTATAACGCAGATATATGTTAACTTCTGTTGTCAACAGCTTAGATATTGAGATGGAATATAAAGGTCAGTGATCTCCGTCTCAACTGATCAGGATGATGAACAACTTTCTTCCTCTAAATTTATTAGAATAATTGTTGGATCACGGTGGTCTGAAAACTATTTTTTCTTCTTTCAATGTACGAAATGATTTTAATAGATTTACAATCTTGAAAGATCATTTTGTAGAGCATTCTTGAATGCCGTTGAGATATTTATTTTGGTTTTGTCTTCTTATTGATGTTAATGCCTGTCATGAAATTTATGTATGTCTCTGCTTCTGTCTGTCCACATGATAAGTTTCATATTGACGCAATTATAATGGCTTCTTAGTTGGACAGAACCAACCCAAATCCACGTCATCTACAATGAATTGCCAATGCTATGTGTATTCAATCACAATCTAATCATGAAATCCATCACTGGGAACAAATTATATAAAAAGATGCCATGTTTGCAAACTGGGATAGCTCACTTGAGAGAGCGTAAGACTGAAAATCCGAAAGACCTAGCGCGTTCGAAACATGCTAAACGCAATTTTTTATTAATTTTGCTTTCAAGCATTCCAGGATCTTTTCTCCCGGGCCGAGAGTTTTGTTCTGACCCGCTGGCTATCATTTTCAAGCTGACCCTTGCTTTTCATTCATTTCCTGAATGAACTTTGATTTAAAGAAAATATCCACATTTCTATTTAATTTTAATACTATTTGATAGTGCATCACTCTCCCTTTCATTCATTATTGGTATGATTGAGCTTAGACGCTCATTCTACAATTCATATGGGAGATGTGTAATTTTGTTTGTGTTAAATTAGAGTTGAAACTTGTTAATTTAAAAAATAAACAGTATAATATTGACTATATAAAACAACAATGTTAGTTTTATTGTAAAATCTTAAAAAGAAAGCTAAGAAGATGTGTAATTATTTCAATGCTCAATTTAGAGTTAAATATGTACATTTAAAAAATATACAATATTGACTAAATAAAAAAACAATGTGGACTATAACATAAAAAATTAAATAATTTGCTATATTTGCATTGAAAAGGTTTAGAGATAATTGTGAATCTATCATACATAATTAAGATTATATATAGATTCTTATATCCATAGATCCATTATTGTCTATCGACATCAAAAGGAATAACATACAGTGTGTAGCCCTGTGGATCTATCATTCATGGAATATGTATATCTTGAGAATGCATAGATCCAATTTCATGAGGCTACATATTTGATGGAGCTATTTTGACATTATATATATATATATATATATATATATATATATGTGTGTGTGTGTGTGTGTGTGTGTAACTTTAATAATTGTGCTATAACCATGATGATATTTCATTGCAAGTACATATATTCAATGTGACTCAAATCTAATTACATATTTTATAATTTAGCATGTTATAATTTCCACTTTTTATTATTTAATATTGTTTAAACTTAGAAAAGTTTATTTATCTCATATAATTTTCAAGTTTTATAAATTTAATATTATTTAAATCTATAAAGATTTATTTATATATAATTGTCAATTTGCATATTTAATTTCACTTAAAGTTGGAAACATTTATTCATATATATCAATGGTTCCTAGTGATGATGCATATACCATATATTAGATTTCATTTCATTTAACATGAAAGAAAAAGTAATATTTGTCATCTTAACTAATGATTCAATATGGATCATTATCAATGAAACAATATGAGCATAAATATAATTATGTTAGAGGTTATTAACATAATTAACATCAAATAATTTATAGATATGATAAATATTCTGTAATTTATATGTTTTGATCAATAATAATCTATATGAAATATTAGATTATGATTCATAGATTATTTTATATGTCAGATCATATTTACATTAATTTATATTATATATAGACATAGTTATATATCAATATCAACTTTAAAAATATGATCCATAATAACATATAGATTAGATTTAGAATTTACATGAATAATTGATGGATATATGTTAGATTAAATATAGTAATTCATAGTGTCTAAAGTATACTATTTTGAATAATTATTTCAAATTTCAATAATATTTATAAATAATTATTAAGATGAATATTAAATATAAATCAATATCAAACTTATGTTGCAGGACAAGAGAAGTAAGCTTCTGCACATCCATGAATTTTCTAATTGTTTCTGATGTAAAATAACAAGTAGTATATTGTGATTAAATATAAAGTATTGAGATACTAGTTCAATATGAAGAGGAAGAAATGATTTTAAATATATCTAATTATTCTTTAATCAATTATCAATTATCAAAATGAAGAATGTTTCAAAATTCAAGAGGTTTGGGTTTATAGTATTGATATGTTCCAATCATAGAAACCAAAAGAAAATGCAATTTCAATCATTGAATAATTGTATGTTTTTGAGAAATGATATAACAAAAACCAATAGGGCATATTGGTTTTAGTGATGATATTAAAAATATGATTTAGAGAAATAATGGAGTTGAATGATTTCAGCAATTTCTAACACAAATCTATAGGGTGCATTTAATTTAGAAATGGTACAATAAAAAATGATTTAGATAAATTAGTTGTTATGATTTCAATAATTAATTAATGCAAAACAATACAATGCATCGATTTTGGTGATGAAACAATGATAAATGATTTAGAGAAATTAGTTGCATTGATTTCAATAATGACATAATGCAAAAAAAATATGCATTCATTTAAGTGATATACAATGAATGATGATTTCGCATAATGAGGTAGTTTTGTTCATTTTAACAATGATATAACACAAAACAATAGGGTGATTTCAATGATAATGATATTAAAAGTGATTCATTGCATTAATTAATTGAAGAAATGATATGAACTAAATTAATATTTTATATTGATTTTAGTATACTAAGAAAAATGGAGTGCATTAATTAATTGAAGAAATGATAAGAAGGAAATTAATGGTTGCTATTAATTTTAATTGTGAGATATTGTAAATTATCAAGATAAATGAATTTACCAATAAGGGAGTGAAAACCAATTTCAAAAAATATAGATAAGTTGAATTCCTATACCTTGTTTGGTTAGTTATGATTTATCTATTGGTATTTTCACATTAAAAACATTATAATATTAAGATATATAAAATGTGAAAAACTTGGGAACTCTCACTTTTCCTTTTCCATTTCCATATGATAGATATAAGATGGGAAAGCGTGGTCATGTGTGTAAAAAATGAATAAGATAGATTGAGATCAATTACCATGTAATATATGATTTGTTCAATATCTTCATGATATCAATCTTTAAAGATATGATGTAGTATATATGTTATTCAATATCTTAACAATTCCATTGTGTTATTATTCAACACTTCCATCACTTAATATTGTTACTTTGTTATTATTTGGATTCATAATGATGTAGATATCTTAAACATACAGATAAATACTATCATCTAAAAGTTGTCAATTCCTTCCTGCTACTAGAACATCTTAAATAGTGATTTATTATGGGTCGAGAGGGATCAAATCCCCGGAGGTGCAAACCTTTCTTCAATCTTTTCACTTTAAAAGGATGTTTGTACCTGGAGAGATTTGATCCCTCTCAACCAATAATATATACATATTTAAAATGGATCTAAGACAGTAATAAATTCATTTATAGCTATGCCTACTCTGACATCCCCCAAAATAATTTATTTTTAAGTTTGAGATTTCTTAGGAAAATTATTTTGTTTTTGGTAAATTCGAAATTGAAAATTTTTTGTCATTTTTGGCAATTTCGAATTTCGAATTTAATTAATTGTATTTAATGATTGTGACTATTGGGCAGATTTGACTCAACTAACTTGACTATGACACTTGTAGGAAACAAAATATTTTATAATTATTGTTGGAAGACAAATGGAACAACCATGTTAAAATCAGTTGACCATGACTCCATGAGTGGGGAACATGTTGGAACCACCTCAGGGCTGATTATTACAAGTGGAAAATCAGGAATTTGGCCATTGACAGCCCCTGAAAATCATGGATTTGGAAAGATGTGAAAATTCCCAAGGGGAAAATAACCTAGGCACTTTTGTTTTAAGATATATGGCATGCGTGAGGATGTAGGACACTGCCTAGTATGATGGGGGAAAAAAATCGACCTATTTCTATTATGAGCACTACTTGTTGAGTGTGAGGCAAGAAGGAAACTGCTAAAAATTGAAGGATATTGCTGAGGAGGAATTTCGAGTTAGCCCTCATGGATTCATGGTTAGGCTAGGGGGTGAATAGGACAAGTGATTTGACTACCATGTTCTAAGGTTGGGAGGAACATGGCTACTCCATTTGTTGTTTGACAACTTTTATTCAGATATGTCTACTTTCTCCTTCTCTGTTTACATGTCATGATGAATTATTGGCTGATGAGATTTTTATCTGATTTATATATACATGAGATGTTATGTTATTAAATTATGATGTTGTTAATAATCACCATTTTGGAGGAAG
>JASDQU010014393.1:425006-445000 GCA_032191745.1 Picea mariana
AAGAGGTTCTTCGTTTAAAGTGTTTGCATGTCAGTTATTATGGTTGCATGTAGGTTATTATAGTTGCATGTTGCATAATAAAGGTTTAACAATCATAAAATGACGCATGCAATAGCATAGAATAACAACAACTCAATATTCTAAATAACAATGGTGCATGCATGGGAATACAACTTGCCTACTGAAAATATAGACTAAACATCAGTCAAATCTCATGGATCTGTACTGGAATACAATCAAAATAACAAGAAATACCCGTGACCGCAAGAAGACAGTAGATCTGCTGCATGCACGGATGAAATGACCAAAATGAACGATCCCGGATGAGCATGGTGACCGTTA
Organism: Picea mariana; assembly: GCA_032191745.1. Classification (NCBI taxonomy): domain Eukaryota; kingdom Viridiplantae; phylum Streptophyta; class Pinopsida; order Pinales; family Pinaceae; genus Picea; species Picea mariana. The sequence continues at coordinate 425,349 of JASDQU010014393.1, forward strand.
TCAGCTGAAAAAATCGATCTCAAAAATCCACCATCAGAATGGACTGGAAACTGCTCCAATCAATGCGCCCTAGCCTCTGCACTAGAAATAATGTCTGACGGATCTCCGAACGGACCTCTACGGCACCAGATCTGAACCCCTGGGGGGTTTGCGCCCCTCCTTGGGCAATGAATGCACCCCAATTAATTCCACCGTCGGAATCAGCCGCTATGTAGCTCAAAATGATCGTCTCATCTAGCACTGAAATGGGTCAGAAGGATTTGGCCGGATCTGATAGGGAACCCCTGCATGCAAGGCCAAATGACTGTCCGGAATGGCTGTGCCCTAAACAGCTGTATGGATCTCTCTGCAAGATTCCACCGTCGGAATCTGGTGAATACTAGCTCAATGGAAGCGCCCTGGCTAGATCTCCACTGGGTCGGAATGGATCTACAATCGGGACCACGGTCTACTGCAGATCTCTGAATCTCCTAATAAGCTTACGCCCTCCTTGGCTAAGCTGCGCCCTCCACACTGAAAACTCCTGAAATGCACGATGAGGTACAAGGATGGTAGCTCCGATAAGCTAGGGTGTGTCTCTCAACACCGAAACCGATCAAGGGTGGTGGTTTCCTCTAGAAATCCACAAAACAATAAGGTCGGCTCTCTTCCTCCTCTGGAAGCTCTCAACATCAAATCATAATCATGCATAATGAGGAATTAGGTCAAATTCCTCTCTATATACCTTTCCCGACCTAATTCTTCATTGACATCACTTAACCTAGGCGCCCTTCCTCCTAATTGAATTATTTGTCAATTAAGTCGCCCCCTTATCACCTTTTCGTTCTAATTCTTCGTTGACTTAGGCTTAAGTGACTTTTCCTGAGTAATTAGGCTTAATTTATCGTTTAGCTTTAATTCCTCCTTATTTCTCCATCTAGTTCCCTGTTTGTGCCTGACTATAGTCTACGAGAACGTATAGACTACTAAGTCACTCCCTGCTGACCTAATCTTGGGGATGGGACATCACATTGCACGCAAGCATAAAGAATCATGTGTTAAAGGATAAATTAGGGCTACAACTCCTAAATATTAATTACTATATAGATATATTTATATATATAGATATATAGATATATATATGTGTTGAAGAAAAGTGCTAGAAATTCTGGAGAACTACTCATATAAGGTTTTAAGTTAGCTTGTATGGTAGTCATGGAATAGGTCTATGATCAGAATGAATATTACAATTCCCTTCATTACGAATATTTAAAACGAAATTGGAGATTAATGTCCCATAGCAATTTTTTTTTTATGTCAAAATTCAGGTACATTACATATGGTATCAGAGAAAAGGTTACAACACTTGGACCTTGAACAGGACCAAGTGAATTACTTAGCACATATTTCTGTTTATGTAAAACTAATAAACCTTTACTGTTGCAAACAAAAAACCCTTTTTTGTTTTGTGTTAATCATGGCAACCCAGGATGATGCAGAAATCAGACTTGATGGGAATCCTAAACAAAGACCTCCTGAGTATCCAAGACATAATAGTGACGGAAGATCACCTACTAAAGTCCTGGAAGCAATGAGGAATCTCATTGTTGAGCTATAGGTTTTCAAAGAAGATAATGAGAAACTGAAGAAGGCACAGCAAGAACAAAAGGAAATAAATGAATTCTTACTGCGAAGTATAGTGATAAAGAAAACCCCAAAAGATGATAACCAGGAAGAAGAGGTCAGTAAAAGGGACTCCAATAATTATTGTCCTGAATCAGAAAGAAGGGATAGCTCATCTGAAGGTACAGCTTCAGTTGAAGATAAAACAAAAACATACAGAAAAAAAAAACAGGTAGATCACCTTGAGGGAGAATTTAAGAAAATCAAACCCGCTACCTTTGATGGGGAATCGAGAACATGGGAGGAAGCTGAGGCATGGTTATTATACATCAAGAAGTATTTCTAGATCTACAACTATTCCAACAATATGAAGGTCAGAATGACTATCTATAACCTGAAAGGAAAGACCAACATTTGGTGGAAAGATCTGAAATTGGCCAAGGGCCTAAAAGAGAAATAGATGGAATGGGCAGACTTTAGGAAATATTTCAAGAAACAGTACCTATATGAAAGTTACTATGAAATAAAAACCAAAGAATTTTATGAGTTATGACTTGGTCAAATGACTATGGAAGATCTAATAAACAAATTCTTAGAATTACTAAGCTTTGTACCTTATATCCAAGAGGATAAAGTGAAAATCCAACGGTTCCTAAGATGTTTACCGCAATCCTACAAGGACATAATCGAATTTGATAATCCCAAGTCCTTGAGTCAAGTATTCAGGAAATCCCGAATGTGTTACAACCAATACAAACAACAGTCAGAATTTCCCAAGGCCTGGAAAGACAAGAAACAGGGCCGAATGAACCAGCGGAAAAAGGGATACCAGCCAGTTCCTTATCAGAATGCAGTAAAAGACTTTCCAAGGAAAGACTTTCACTTCAACAACCCGAACAATCAAGGAGGTGGTAAACCAGTAAATCTGGGAATAAAGAAATTTGGGGACAACCCCTACGAACCATTGAAGTGTTCGGAATGTGGAGAACCTCATCTAAGGAGGAACTGTCCACGTCTAATTTCAGTAACCAGACTTTTCACAATTTGCAAGAAGCCTCTACGATGGTAGATGTGGGAAAAAGTGTGCATCGGATAAATGCAATCGTGGACAACCGATAAGCTGACCACCAGTCCTATGTGGTGGAATTGAAGGTAAAATCAATAACACTCAAATTACTGTCTTAATATACCCTCGAGCTACATTAAGTTATATCACTCACGCTATAGTAGAGTCAAATAAACTTAAGAAAACAAGACATGCAAAGTCTTGGTTGGTACAACTAGCAACGAGAACCAAAAGAAAAGTTGTTGATTTTATTTCTGATTACGAGTTCAGTTTAGGCTGTCAAAACATAAATACAAATATGAACATTCTACCACTAGTATCTTATGATGTAATTATCGGAATGGATTGGTTAGAAAGGCATAAAGCAGTGCTAGATTGTTATGAAAAATCACTTTAGTATAAAGACGAAAATGACACTGTTAGGACAGTTCAAGGTATACAAAAACCAATATCAGTTAGACAGATTTCAGCAATGCAATTCAAGAAATGCATGAGAAAGGGTTGCCAAATTTATGCCATCCAAGTAACAAACCTGTTAGAAAAAGAAAATAAACCCAACTTGGAGGATTTTACCGTTTTTCATGATTTCAAAGATGTATTTGTCGATGAGATACCTGAGTTACCCCCACGTAGGGAGATAGACTTTTCTATCGCCCTTCTACCTGGTTCAACCCCTATATCAAAAGCACCTTACGAAATGAGTTTGTCGGAATTAACAGAGCTAAAAATTCAATTACAGGAATTATTGGATAAGGAATATATCAGACCGAGTGTTTCCCCATTGGGAGCACCATTCCTCTTTGTGAAAAAGAAATATAGAAATCTGAGATTATGCATCTATTACAGACAATTAAACAAGATGACTATTAAGAACAAGTACCCCTTACCTAGGATAAATGATATGTTCGATCAAGTAGGTGGGGAAAAGATTTTCTTGAAATTGGACTTACGATCTGGTTATCAGCAGGTTAGGATAAAATATGAAGAAATACGTAAAACATCTTTTCGAATGAGATATGGGCAATACAAATTTGTGGTTATGCCTTTAGGACTCACTAACGCATCGGCCACGTTCATGTGTTTAATGAATACTATTTCCAGTGAGCATTCGGACAAATTCGTACTGGTATTCATTGATGATATTCTGGTATATTCTAAAATAGAATAAGAACATGAAGAACACTTAAGAATAGCTTTGAAAACTTTAAGGAAGCACAAACTATATGCTAAATTCGATAAGTGTGATTTTTATCAAAAGAAAATACAGTACCTAGGACATGTAATATCTGCAAAAGGCATTGCAGTCGATCCTAAGAAAATAAGAGCCATCATGGAATGGCTAGTACCTAAGGATGTAGCAGATATCTAGTCATTCATGGGAATCACTAGATATTACGGCAGATTTATAGAGGGATTTTCCAAAATTGCTTACCCTATCACATCGTTACAAAATAAGGGAACCAAGTTTAACTGGTCACAGAAGTGTCAAGACAGTTTCAATAAATTAAATGAGTTGTTAACAACCACACCCATTTTAAAGGTAGAAGATCCGGAAAAAGACTTCACCGTCTGTGTAGATGCAAGTAAAGAAGGATTAGGTGGTGTCCTAACTCAAGAAGGACAGATAATTTTTTATGAGTCTTGAAAACTAAAGGAACACGAATGAAACTACGTCACTCATGACTTAGAGTTGACAGATGTAATACGTGCCTTAAAAATGTGGTGGCACTAAATAATGGGCAGAAAGTTTTTGTTATTAACTATCAACAGAGGTGTGAAATTTTTGTTTAGCCAGCCAGACCTTAATGCAAGGCAAGCAAGATGGCTAGCCTTCTTGACCGAATGTGACTTTGAAGTAAGACATATCAAGGGTAAGGAAAACAAGTTAGATGATGCTTTGAGGAGAAGAGTTCATGAACTATTTGAAATAAACATTAGCAGGGTAGAAAGTGATCTTGAACAGAGGATAAAGATTGCAGGTATTAATGACGAAAATTACATTAAGATAGTGGCAGAATTACAAAACACTATAGAAAATTCAGACAAAACAGACCGGAGTTTGGACAAGAATGGTTTACTACGGTTTAAAAACAAGATATACATACTAGATTCGAAAGAATTAAAGTTAACAGTCTTGGTTGAAGTGCATAAGAAACCATATTCTGGTCATCCAAGATACCAGAAAACGATAACATCACTAAGAAAGTTATTTTATTGGCCTAATATGAAGGGAGAAACATATGAATACTTAGCTAAGTGTCAGGATTCTCAGCAGGTAAAAGCCAAACACCAGCATCCAGCTGGCCTGTTGTAGCCCTTACCTATGCTGGAATGGAAATGGGAGACTATATCACTGAACTTTATTACAGGTTTGACTAAAACTTAGAAACATAATGATTCTATTATGGTGGTAATCGACAAACTTAGTAAGTCCACACACGTTATTCCTGTAAAGTCAACTTTTAAAGCTATTAACATCGCTGAAATATTCATGATTTTTTTTTTAGGCTGCATGGTATTCCTAAAATGGCAATTTCGGATAGAGACGTAAAATTTACATTTGACTTTTAGAAAGAATTGTTTGCAGAGCTAAATAATAACTTGAATTTTAGCATGAGTTATCATCCACAAACGGATGTGCAGACTTAACGAACAAACCATATCGTAGAAGATATGCTCCACATGTACGTAAGAACAAAACCAAGCAAGTGGGAAGATTACTTGCACTTGGTAGAATTTGCATACAACAATGGGTACCAAACTTTGGCTAAAATGAGCCCCTTCGAGGTACTATATGGTAGAAAGTGGACGACTCCAATTAACTGGGATAACCCAATGGACAGACTCATGGTTGGACCAGAAATGCTCCAGGAAATGGAGAGCATGGCAAGAAAGGTACAAAAGAACTTAAAAGAGGCACAGGACAAACATAAGAGTTATGCGGACTAGAAAAGAAGACACTTGGAGTTTCAAGTGGGAGACCATGTTTACTTAAAAGTCAAAGCCCGAAAAAGTTCGCTAAAGCTAGGGAACTATGCCAAGTTGTCACCCAGGTTTTGTGGGGCCTTTGAGATACTAGCTCGAATTAGACCCATAGCATACCAACTTTCACTCCCAACCAATCTAAAAAATCATAATGTATTTCATGTTTCTTTGTTAAAGAATTATGTTCATGACCCTACTCATATGATCGATTGGAACTTGGTGCCGGTGGGACCAGAAGGCGAGTTCCAGGTGGAACCTCTGTGCATTCTGGACCGAAGAGAAATAGCACTTTGGAACAAAGTCGTCGCTGAGGTAAAGGTGCAATGGAAGCACTTTAGCCCCGAGGAGACCACTTGGGAGTTGGAGGGAGATTTGAAGAAATATCACCTAATCTTGTTCTAAGGAAGGAACAAACATTGAGTACGGTCTTTTATTGAAGGGGAAAAGGATGTGACATCCCCAAAAATAATTTATTTTTAAGTTTGAGATTTCTTAGAAAAATTATTTTGTTTTTGGTAAATTCGAAATTGGAAAAATTTTGCCATTTTTGGCAATTCCGAATTTCAAATTTAATTAATTGTATTTAATGATTGTGACTGTTGGGCAGAGACCGGATTTGACCCAAGGATTTGAACCAACCAACTTCTTGACTATGACACTTGTATGAAATAAAATATTTTATAATTATTGTTGGAAGACAAATGGTACAACCATGTTAAAATCAGCTTACCATGACTCTGTGAGTGGGGAACATGTTGGAACCACCTCAGGGCTGATTATTATAAGTGAAAAATCAGGAATTTGGCCATTAGCAACCCCTAAAAATGAGGGATTTGGAAAGATGGGAAAATTTCGAAGGGGAAAAACACCTAGGCACTTTTGTTTTTGGATATATGGCATATGTGAGGATGCAAGATGTTTCCTAGTATGTTGGGGAAAAAGAAATCGACCTATTGCTGTTATGAACACTACTTGCTAAGTGTGAGGCAAGAAGGAAACTCCTGGAAATTGAAGGATATTGTTGAGGAGGAATTTCAAATTAGTCCTCATGGATTCGTGGTCAGGCTAGGGGTTGAACATGACACGTGATTTGACTGCCCTTTTCTAAGGTTGGGAGGAATGTGGCTATTCCATTTGTTGTTCAGAAACTTTTATTCAAATATGTCTAATTTATCCTTCTCTGTTTACATGTCATGATGAATTATTGACTAATGGGATTTTTATCTAATTTATATATACATGAGATGTTTTGTTATCAAATTCTGACGTTGAATCATCATTCTGGAGGAACCTGAGAATTTTGAGCATTTCACACATTTAACTTTGTGCATTGACTTTGATTTTGGTTCAAGTACCCTATCATATTTAAAACTACTATTGCGATTAGTTATAATTTAATAGGAGATAATTATATATATATGCAAGTAACTAACATATAATTATGTATGGAAGTCACCATGCGAATTACAAATGCATTACAAAAAACCTAATATATATATATATATATATATATATCAACATGTGTTGATGATAAATTGTATAATGGTTAGATCAAGTTTACCACATACTAAAGTGCTGGAAATAATATCTAGACTGAATCAGTTAACACAATCAAAGCTTCTGGAAGTATGGTTCTATGAGTTGGATTAGTGCTGTAATGAGATATATTGTAGGTGAAAAACCTCTCAATAAATTGTATTTGCAGCTTAAAAATTATCTAGGTACACTATAAATGAAACTGAATAATGTAGCCATGTACATACAATATGCATTATCTAGGTACACTATAAATGAAACTGAATAATGTAGCCATGTACATACAATATGCTTACAGTCCTCTGGTTAAATGTATATACATAAATCATATTAATTAAATATACGGAATAGGAGAAAATATACATTTGTCCCTACTGTAAGGAAATTACAGAGTCACGGTATTTACAAAATATCGAAGTAAGTAAAACAATATTGAAGATTCATATAGCGTAAAAGATATATATATATATATATATATATATATATATATATATATATAAAAGTCTGTAAAAGATTTTGACATTATAATTTTTCTCTCACTTGAGATTCGATTTACAAAAAAGTAGACCTTCAAAAATATATAAGTTCAATTCCATACAGTGTGTATAAGACGACAGTCCACTGTAAACAATTTAAGTATAGGAAGAGGCCAAAATGGTGAGAAGATTCTAATAAAATCATTCAAACAGTCATTGTATTATTTCAAATAGTCAGGAGGAAAGGTCCTGGGTCCTGTAGCTTAACTTCAGAGGATTTATTACATATATCAACCAGACCAGAAAATCATGATCATATCCAAGCCTTATGTGGGTACTGTGTCTTAATCTAACAAGTGGAATACACTATCACATTTGGGAATTTATCTCTTTCCTGCCACTATAAGAAGTCGATCGAAACTATACTTAATATCAATAAATCTAGGTTGAATATCGTGTCCTTCACTGTTTGAACTCTTGAATAGTTTACAAAGGGAACTCAAATACCTTTTGTGCAAAGGATAGGAACGAGCATCAGAAATTTGCAAAAGTTCTGCAAAGATTTTCAATTTACATATTAGTAAATATATGAAAGAAAGATAAACGAGAAACATCAATAGAATGATAAATGATAGTAACAGTTGTTCCATAGTGGTACTTAACTTAGGACCTGTAGTCCCAGTGTCCTCTTGTTGCTGCGTTCTGTTTGAATAGACTTTCGAGGCCGAGGGGAGGGTGGTCCTTGGAACTCCTGATGGGTACCCTCGCAACAACAGGGTTCCATCATTAATTTTGGCACCAAAATATATATGCCAACTTCTTTATGAAACAAAAAGATAAGAGTACTAATATTTAAATTACACTTTGTATAAGACACATCATGCGAACAATTCGAATGCACAGGGAAACGCTATGCACATAACGAACTGCCTATATTGCAGAGGGTACTCCAATTCAAACGGAAAATAGAGTTAACCATCTTGATATATTTTACCAGACTTCAAATAATGTTTACCACCCGCAGATAACGACAGTGACAGTACGAGACATATTTTTATTACCCTGGACAAGAATTCTTTAATCTTTAAAGAAAACATTTTATTCGTAAGAACCAACCAAGGGTCTGAAGATAAGTACCGAAGGGTGGACTTCCCTTGTACGAAGAGAAAGAAAGAGAAGCAGCATAAGGTGCTACACACAGTGTGTACGGTCAAAACTAGAAAAGCCTCACAAGAACTCAGCATCAAACCTCGACACCCATCAAGAAAGTAAGGGCGAAAAGAATAACGATACCAAGAAATAACGAAACCCTAAGTTGGAAGTTACACAGAAAAGGAACTATGTAGGTACAAATCCTTTGAATTTGGGACTAGGAGATGGAGTGTCGAGGCCATCGGAAAGATTAAGATGGAATTGTTATTTACAGAAGAAGGAACAATCCCGAAATATTTCAAGCAGTATCGATGAGAAAAGGATTTAAACTCAACCTATATCAAGAATGAATGTGGCTTTCAAAGTAACAAACCTCCGACAGTCTGCTCTTTTTACTTAAAGAACGATAGTATTTTAAAACTTACCAGGAAGATGGATAATGTCGTCTGTCCGACTAAGTATCGTCCTCCAAGTCGACAGTTCTCCCACGTTGAGGAAATAGCACACAGATCCATTTCGGGGTTCACAATGACAAAGGAAAAAACTCGCCTAACCCTAAGAGGAGCCTGCGCTATGCGGGATAAATGATGAGGGTACAAGTTTGGTAGAGCTATGTGCTAGGACAGAGTTGGTACGAGGGGGTTGGAGGAACGGATAGGCGAAAGGGCCATATAAACTTGCACACACAGAACCTCCATTAATCGTAGGAGCAGAGCCTTAACTTCTTCCTCACAAATCCACCTCCCTTCCATAACAACAGAAAACACAAAGTTAATGACCGTCCCTTCGTGACATGACTAATTGGGACCAGTTATTTATAACTGTTTCGTCTTACCGTTCAAATGGCATTTTTCGGTGAGACAAAGTTTAGCCAACACATAATTAAAGAAGGATTTGCGCGAGACTCTCTTTACCCAATCTGTTATAAGTATGTTGACTAAAAGAGCTTTTACCACGACTAATTTCATAAGGAAAATCCATTTGAACGACTCATACCTTTCTCAAATGATGTTTATTAACTTATGATATGCCACGTGTATTCTACTAAGGGGTATAATTCCCGACTCTGTTATTCACTTTTGGTAGATGTTTTTTATTTCAAGATCAAGTGGAATAGTTTTGCGAGCAAGCAAAAAGAATCATGTGTTAAAGGAGAGATTAGAGCTACAACTCCTAAATATTAATTAGTATATAGATACATTTATATATATATGTATATAGATATATGTATGTGTTGAAGAAAAGTGCTAGAACTTCTGGAGAACTACTCATATAAGGTTTTAAGTTAGCCTATATAGATACATTTATATATATATATATATATATATATATATATATAAATATATGTATGTGTTGAAGAGAAGTGCTAGAACTTATGGAGAACTACTCAAATAAGGTTTTAAGTTAGCCTGTATGGTAGTGCGGACATAGGTCTATGATCAGAATGAATATTACCATTCCCTTAGCAACGAATATTTTAAACGAAATTGGATATTAATGCCCCATAGAAAAAAAAAAAATTATGTCCAAATTGAGGTACATTACACCTACACCGTAACTGCAAAAACCTGTGTTGAAATTCTTAGTTTCAAGTTATGTTTGCATAATTCTGATGTCCTAGTTTTAAAGCCTTAGCATGGAACATAAAGTTCATAGTTTCAAATTATCTTTGCATAATTCTGATGTCCAAAAGCTCCAGTAATACAAATCTATTTATTAAGCAAATATTTTACGTTGTGAGATGCATTGAAGGCAGGAAAATAACCGTTACTATTAAACAAAGTTCACATATTATATACATTGTAAATACAATATAATTTTGAATCAAAGTCTTCGATAAATTGAGCCGCACACCATGAAAGCAAGGAATAAAAATGCAGGAATAAAATAAAACATGTTATCTAGAGGCAACTGAGAACATGTCGCGTGTGGAGATGGGCCAATCGACTCCAACAGTTGTGTTTCATTTCCCTGCTCAACATCAACAGCGGTGATAAGGAAGCCACAATGGGGGCAAGGGCATTTCATGTTCAACCCCTGGGGTATGCTGAAGATGTGCTGACAGGGCATCTGACGTACTACCCCTACCAATTCAGAGTCTTCTATCGCGGGCCTTTGCTCGTGCTGGTCACCGACGGTAGTTCTGAGATGGCAAACAGGGCACAAGATCTTCGTTTCCAACAGCGGTAGAATGCAGTGGGAGTGGAAAATGTGCTGACATGGCATCTGACGTGCCACTTCTCGGAGTTGAAATTCCTCCCCACAAATAGCGCACTCGGAAGGGAGATGCCCTCTTGAAATGGTGACTGCGTACAATGTAGCCATGACTGCGTTGAAGTTTTCAATCGATAGTTATTCCAATAAACTGAAGTTTTCAAACTTTCGTGGCGTACTCGAGCAAGCACTAAAAGATTAATTTGTAATCACATATCAATCTCGAGCAAGCACTAAGATTAAAGATTAATTTGTAATCACATATCAATTAATTTGTAATCACATATCACATATTAATTTGTAATCACATATCAATTAATTTGTATATACGTCTTCAAGTTTATTTTTTTTTATATGTTCGAAGTGTTGATGTCGGCCAAAGTATTCCGTATTCCTTCCTTGCCCTTTTTAATCTCGCCTGTATTATATAGTTAATAATTCGAAGGGAATGGAAAACACTCTAATTATTTTTGTATATAAAGACTCTCTTGCTTTCACATATGGCTATCCACGAGGGAGATTGGCTATTGCATCCATGTGACTCTCAGAAAGAGCATTATTAAGGCCAACATAGTAGATTGGATGTATGTTTATTTTTCTTATTTTTAAAAGAAATTTAACTTAACCAAAATAAAGTAGAAATATTACATGCTCATGTGTATTTAGAAGAAATAAGATTAGTATCCTTTTGGAGAAGTGGAAGAGACTTGCAAATTCAAAGAAATATGGGTTTATAGTCTCAAAGGATTTAGTTCACTTTTCTTAGGTCTTTACTCCTAAAGGGATAGTAAAAGGGTGTTAAGGCTTATAATTTTTGTAAAAGGGATGTCAAGGCTTATAATTTTTATGAACTTTGGTAGAGGTATAAGGGTTAGATATATAGTTTTTATAAAAATTGAGAATTGTACAAGGCTACTCAATAAGAATGAAGCCAATAATTTCATATGTTATTGATTCCAGGTAACGTTAAACGCCTAATACTAGCACATCTAGCATGCTTTAATGGGGATGGATAGGCTTGGTACGAATGTGAGGATTGGTGGGGAGGAAGCCTATCATTTGCTATAATATTTAGTCACCCATCTTCATCTTGGAATTGATTTCCATTATTTAACATAAGCAAGTGATAGGGATGCAAGATGACTCTCAAAGTTAAGAAGGAATCCAATGAAAAAACTAGAATTATATGGTCAATGGGAGGAAAAATGGGGGCATCACACTCGTTCTTGAAGTTATAATGATTCAATGTCGAGATTAACAAGAGTTTATTGTGTGGGTTGCAAACAAATCTAGAGGTATATGCAAAGGGTAGGGTTGGGTTGCAGAGTCTATATTCGATTGACAAGGATGATTATAGGGGACTATAATTTACAATTTTTGTGGAAAATCAAAGCTTTCTTAAAATCCAGATCTCACTATGGATCCTCATAAACAACATAGTTCTCAAGTGAGATTCACTAACAATGATACAAAGTTAAGTGTATGTTCTACTCTGTTGACTTTAAATAAAGTTAAACTATCATACAACCTCATGCTTTTCTGGATCTTTGAAGTGTTTGACAATACAAGGTATTCCAGTAGAGGAAGAACACCTTCGGTAACCATTCATACAACCAGATCAAGGATCAATACAATGATGTTTTTACATGGTAAGAACATTGTGGGGAAACATCCACAGCCTCAACCAACATGTCCACTTGAGGAAATTTATTAATTTTCAAAAGAAAAATAGTTTACAAGAGAGCTATCACAATTGATCATCGACAAGTGACCCTCCATGTTCTCTAAATAGAGTTTATGGACCAATCCACAAATACATATGGGGTCCAAATTTGATAAAACATTACGACAATATGAGTTAAATTAATCATGATGTCGCAAATTACTACAATTTCAATCATTTTTTGTGTTGCTCCCTGAAATTCATCACAATTTTGATGCATGTATCACTACGTCGCTATCACGATGTCAGGGAGCCATATTTTGACAAAATTTGCACTTCTTGTCACTAAGGTATGGTCATTGATATACCATCACAAATTTGATCTTTTGTTGATATATAGACGAGAGTGAAAACATGCATCTCTCTATCAAAAACAATGCAAACTTTCATCCATATATCGACTAAAATGCACACATTCATCGCTATACCAACGACATAACACTTTGACCTAGTTAGATTTTTCATGCTCAACGATCGTCGGAAGTTTGAATGTTTGTCAATATACCAACAACGTTTGCAGGTCTTTAAAAACACAAAGTAGACATTTGAAAGTGTTTAACGGTCATTTAATTACTCAAGTTTTACATGGTCAACTATCATAGGAAGTTCAACAAAATTTAGAGATTTTGACAATTTAGTTGTAGGTGCGACATCTATAAAAGATTACTCATCTATTCATTATTCAACACATGTAATACTCTATTTTCTATGACCCATTCCTTGTTTCACATTGATTTCTTGATTTATATAGTAGCTCGGATTTTAGACGTACTATGAAGGTTAATCTCTTTGTCTCGTTTGAAATACTCGTGACCTAATCGAAAAGATTAGGCTGATCAACTATTTTTTGTGGGGACAGAAGTTTAATTTCTCTAGGAAATTGGTATGAACATGTCTACTCAATTGCTTATATTGGCCTAGTTCTCTTTTATAATTGTTTGATGATTTACTTACTTTCTTTTAGTGAAGTTATGAAACGTATGTGGTAAAAATGTATATATTTATATGGTTAATTTTGATCTCTTCAATAATTGTTGACTAGTACTATTATAAACATTTAGTAAATCAATGACAACACTGGCTTAATTAACTCCAGACATTCCAATGGGGTCAATATTCAATGACATTTGTATTGTAAGAATTTTTTTTGTATATTGTACTAATATTGCATCTATAGTGGTTTTTGTTGTAATAGGAAATCCCAATGCCAAATAATAATAACATTATGCATCATGAAGAAAATGAAAGGACGATTTCTAGGTTAAAGGCGCCATTGGAGGAAAAGGAAAATTCAAAACTTGAATGTCCTTGCAATAAATGCAGGGGATTTAACATAAGAAGACTTATCTTTAGCGCAGCTAAGACACATTGTTGGAAATATGGGCATGTTGAAGGGCGGTTCTCATATCATCCCAAGGTAAGTTATTAAATATTATTATATATTTACTCTTTGTATTGATTGTATCTATAAATTTTTGTTTTGTTTTAATATTTGTTATATACTCTAATTTTATTGATTAATTTTTGTAATTATTAAGAAAAATCCTCATAAGTGTTTATCACAGGAGAAATATGCAATGTCTAGTAGTAGTAGAAATATTGTTGTATAGGTTGAGGAAGATGGTCGTATGGATATTGAACATCATCATGATGAAGTTAATTCTATGGAATTAGAAGATGATACAAAGAATATTGTTGAGTCGGATGATGGGACAAACAAACTAATCTAGGACATCATTACTCCTATCAATGAGGATGACAAATTTGATGATATTCATGATATACCTTTTCTTGAGAAGGCACAACAACCCCTTTATGAATGCTTAATAAAAAATGGTCTCTCAGCTATAATGTTGTTGGTGAAGTTGAAGATTGAATGGTTTGTCAAACACTTGTCTCACACAAATATTAAGGTATGTAACGATATATTTTGTCACATCTATGTAAAGGTCGAATTTGTTTTCTCTTTTTTAGTGTCAATTAATGTGTAATATATTAAGGATGTGATATTTATGATTAATATTATTTACATTAACTAGTTATTTTTTATGTTGTAGATTGTTAGGTGAGTTTTTCTTACCACTGTCAAATAATTTACATATTATGGAATGGAGTATCGGGCTATTGATGAATGTCTTAATGATAATATTATATATTATGGAAAATATGCATCGAAAACAAAATGCCTGCAATGTCAAATCAGTAGATATCGAACCGATCAAGTAACAAAAAGGGTGTCTCACACGGTTCTTCATCATATTCTAATAATTCCATGTTTGAAGATATTTTTCAGGTGTTAAAGCATAGCATAGTTTATGGATTACCATCCATGGCAAAAAAATGAAGATAGTATTCTTCAAATTCCTGCAAATGGTTCTACATTTAGGTACATCGAAGAAATATGAAAAATTTTTAGAGAAGAACCTTGTAATGTTAGGCTTTCATTGGTAGTTGATGGTGTCAATCCTTTTGGTAATCTCATGTTTATTTATTCAATGTGGTCTATTTTTATTATAAACAATAACCTTCCTCCTTGGATATCAATAACAAGGGAGCACACAATTTTGTAAATGATTATTCCAGGTATTTGTGTACAATATTTGTTTGAATGTGGATCTATTTCATTTGTACTCTTGTTCGTTATTAATTCTTTATTTCTTATACATAAAAAAGGTATTGTTTATGTGTACTTTCAACCAATTAGGTATGTACCAAATGAAATATATGAATTTATATATTGACCCTCTTTTTCGTGCGCTACTAAAGTTATGGGTTGGAATACGACATCTCTAGACCATTAGGGTAAAAGAAATTTCAATTCCATGGAATACTTAAATGCACAATTCATGATGCCCAGGGATAACACATTTTTTTGGTATGTAATGTCACACCCTTGGAATTTAATAGTATATAATTTTATGAAAATATTATTCATGTTTATAATATTAATTCCTTGTTATATAACTAATATTACCTGTCACATTATTAATCCATATCTTGCAGGTCTTCAAATGAATGGTAAATTTACATGTCCAGTTTGTGGTCCTAGGATGAAATCTTATCATTCAATAATTTTAGGAAAGGAGTTTTTTGATGAGTATAGAAAATTACTCCCTAAGAACCATAGGTATCAAACTACTAAAAAACATCTTTTAAATGGGAAAGAAGAGACTGCAATAAAACCACCAAGAATGACACCTCACCTATGGAAGTTGGCATATAATAAAAATCATCAAGGAAAGCAATTTGACTATGTATCACACAAAATGTTTTACAATTTTTATTTGTATTGAATTATGTTCACTGTATCTAACAATTATTATTGTATAATTAATTCACTTATGTTTCATAAAGGTCGGCAAGGAATTGATGTGAATCTTCCACGAGGAATGAAAAATTACCCTATAAAATTAAATATTTTTCCCTACTATGAGCACATGCAAATAGCATTTGATTGACACAATGAAAATCAGGAAGAATGTAACTATAATGTTGTGAAGAATATTAGATGGAAGGAATGACAAAGAAAAAATTGTCAAAATTTGTAGTGGCATGCATGAAGCCAATCATGTAATGCATGATTTGATTGATTAAAATAGAAACGTGGGAGACCTAAATTGTCTTCCATGGTTATTTACAAAGCAGAAAAGAAATGTTGTAAAAGACATGATTCAGATAATTAAATTTCCAGTGCGATTCTCTTCAAACATAAAGAATATATTAATGAAGAAAGGTGACTTTGTTACTCATGATTGGGATACCTCTATTAAGGTAATTATTTTGGTAATACACCTTTTTAGTATTTTGATTTTTTTTTATTTAAAAAAAAAATAATGACTCATTTTTTGTAATTACAATATTTTCTACCTTTGCTTTGAAAACAACATAAAATTAGCTATATATGATCCTGGAAAATACGTGAGGTAAGAAAAGTGTGTGTTGCGTAACTTGTCATCATGTACTATTTTAATTGAATTAATGTATATACTTTTTTGTTCAAACATATGATTTGTTTGTATAATCATATGTAGGTGGGTTTCATCTAAACAAATCCATAAAGAAAACATAAAATATTGGAGCATAGAAATTCCTTGGCTAATGTGTGAAATGCAGAAGTATCTACCTCCAATATTTTTTAATGCATAACAACACTACCTCATACACCAAGTTGAGGAGATTGAAATGTGTGGACCTGTACACACAAGGTCAATGTGGATGGTGGAGAGGAACTTGAAGTCATTGAATTCTTTCATTAGACAAAGAGAATGTTATGAGTGTTGTATGGTGGAGGGATATATGGTATATCAATACTTGTTGTATATTAGTCAATATCTTCCTAAATTAGAAATAGGAATGAAGGTGCCTGAAATTTGGGATGTCAACTACATCAACAAATTTGAATGGGACATGTTGGTCGAGAAAGATAGAATGAGGTAAGTGAAATGTAATTATTATATGGTACCTGAGATCTATAATAATTTGCATTATTAATATTTATCTATATCGTACTTAATAATTACATTTTATTCTTCCATGAATTATTAATCTTTATTATTGTTAGTAATTTTTATTATTTTTTCATACATTTGGTCGAGAGTGGGATGCACTACATTTATTCATTGAAAACAATATTGATTAGATGAATTTATGGATAGATCGATGTAATATACAATGTAATGGTAGGTTATCATGGGAAGAGGTGACTATATTTCTTAAATAAGCTCATCATAATCAAGACCAATATTACTCAGAGGGAAATCGATTTATCATATGGTTTAAAAGATAAGCAGACAAGCATATATATAATTCACCCACATCATTTTTCAATTTTTTTCCATTATATTAATCTAGGTCATGGTGTGGTTTTTTTATAATTTTTTACTAAGTCTAAATATGTTTATTCATTGACAATTCATTTTTATGTGTTAGACATATTGTATTTGAAACACTACAAGGCTATGTCGTGCAATGGCTATAATTTTTGCATCAAAACATTGGATGAAAATAATAAAACCTATGATAGTGGGATAACTATAGTCTTTCAAGTCAATAATGTTTCCTCTAGAAGTGACAGGAATTTAACAATATATGAAAATCAATACTATGGGTGTTTGATTGATATAATTGAGTGTGACTTTAATTCCTTCAAGTTAGTTCTATTCGATGTCAAATGGTACAAGTTATGTATGAATGAATGTGATTCCGAAAGAAATGTTATTGAGCATGCCAATGGATTTTCCATGGTTAACACAAGGATTTTTTAGACCGGTACATAAACTTATGTTCTTTCAAGTAAATTTGAGCAGGTGTTTTATCCAAAGGTTATAGGTAAAGAAGGTTGGTCATACATTGTTAGATATGATTCAAGAGGAAGTATTGTAAATTATAATGTACAATAAGAATATTATATTGAAGAAGAATAATTTGCAGAGGAGCATGAGGTAGATGTAATGTCAGATGAAGAAGTTGAAGAATTTCTTCCATATGTAGATGACAATTATGTTCTCGATGATGATATTGACGATGATATTATGATTGAAAATGACATTGATGATGATATTGATCTGTCCAATCCTTTCAACATTGATTGTGGTGTTGATTCATCATCAACACCACAATAATTTTGATGTTTTCATTGTCATCTCCATAATCAAAATTTCCCGATTTTCATCATTGTGGTTGTCATCATCATCATAGTCATTTATATCATCATCGTCATCATCGTCATTTCCATAATCATCATCTCTAATTGTCATAATCTTTGTCATCCTCATTGTTAGCATCATCGCATCATTTCAATTGTCATCATCAATGTTGTATCCATCATCATCATATTCCATTTTCATAATCATCATCATAGTCATCATGGTAATCATCATCGTCATTTTCATCATCATCCTCGACATTAACCCTGCAACATCGATCGACGCCAATGGTCCTGTCGACTACTCCTTCAGGTAAAAACCATAGTCATGATATTTGTATTAATGAAACATTGCACATACAAATAATAATAACTTATAATCATGTACTTCTAACTCTTTCTATTTTTTTAGTATATGCCCTTGTAGTGGAGCAACGTCCACTGGTAGGACATACTACTAGAAGTAGTAGAATGGTGGATATGATGCATAGTAATAAAAAAAAAAACAGAAGAGGGTTCAACAACTAAAGGGGATAAAGACCAATGTATGTCTGATGATTTACTAAAGACTTTTATGAAAACTAAGAAATATAAATTTAACAAGTCATAGTAAATATTTTAAGGACACATTTATTTATATTATAAATTATTAGTTGTGTTTTTTTTGTTTAAATTACTATGCATTATTGAGTATGGGGAATGGAGAGTGATGTGATGGGGGAGAGGTTCAAAATGAGCTTCCACCTTCACGTGGTTGACCATGTTTAGTAAAGAACAATTTATTCCTATTATTCACTTAATAATATTGTGTTTAGATATTATTCAATGTAAATATTTTATGTGGCATTGTTAGTGTTATCATGATCAATATTTCCATCATCATTGTCCTCATTAAACAAGTGATTGTAAATTTTTTCAAGAAATTTTTATTTATATTATAAATTATTAGTTGTGTTGTTTTTGTTTAAATTAATATGCATTATTGAGTATGGGGAATTGGGAGTAATGTGATGGGGGGTGTTAGCGTTAGAAGTCACTCCTGGATTGCTTGCAGGAGCAGAGCCCAACGCCCATCAGTTTTATGTCACGATTTGTTTATGGAGGGTGATCAAATGGAGATAACGGCTCTAGGAGGTATCACTCTAACTCAGGGACTGAGTCTGGTCCATAAGGACGGTGGAGGTTTGGAATCCTAACTTCAGCCAGTGGGTTGATTTAAACATGAACAGGTGGAAGACTTAGGAGGGAGTGGAC